>JARQZK010002989.1:247500-295000 GCA_030704885.1 Cynegetis impunctata
TGTAGATGGCGTTCAATTTTGGAGTCATTAAGAAACGATTTCCATATATAGCCCACGGTATGAAAATTTAATGAGAAGTAAAACCGAGTGTTAAATAAGAATGAAATGTAACGTTCCTTTGCGCAGAGTACTATGAGCACCTTTCACTATCCGCCGCATATATTAGGGTATACCGTTATAGTATTTTCTTCCAACACAGTGTTTATTATTTTACAAAAATCTATTCTCTGATCGTTATCAATTTCCAAAAATGGGTTGAAACACCATCAAATTTTATGGATGAAATTTCAAATTATATATCGAATTGCGAAGCACAAATGATCGAGATATATTGAGGTACTGAGCGAAGTTGGATAGATGGTTCGAAATTTGAAGGGCTGCCTTTTTAACCCTTTCAATGTTGACGAGCGTTCGAGGTGTACTCGTTTCTTAGAACACTGCCTGTTCTATTGAGGTAATTGACGAAATTTAGTTTTGATTGGATTTCACTCAGATTAGGAACCCTTAAATGGCGACAGTTTTCTGGAACTGGCACTTGACTGGAAATGATTCTCAATCCATCTACTTAAGAACTGTCCGAAATTCCTTTAATTGTGCTCTAACCTTAACTTAACTCTCAGTTGAAAGCCGACGTTTGCGCAATTGCTCGAATGGTCCTCTCAGGAAGGGCTCATTTTTACTAAATAAAACTGAGTGCAGAAAGTGTGAGAAAATGAGAATAGCAATGCAAAATTTAGAAGACCGCAAGCAACATGTGTATATATATATATATATATATATATATATATATATATATATATATATATATATATATATAATATATATATTTATTTATTCATATATAGATAAATTTAATTAATTCCAAAAAATTACAAAGGCATAAACATGGAACAAGCTCCTAAATTCTTATAAATTGTAAGGTTCGCACCTCAGAATAAAATCATACAATCTCTTCCTTCTCGAAGTGTACTTGGCTAGAAAAATTTCCCATAACTGTTGGCAAAATATTATACAAATGAATAGCCATACACTGTACATTCTTTTCTCTCAAAGCAGTCTCATGAACAGGTAAATCAAAAGGATCATTTCTCCTTATATTATTAAAAATATGCTCTACATAAAGAGAAATTCCTCAATACATAATACCATAGGATAACACAGAGTGGATGTTCGCAAAATAAACTTATCTGAGAAGATCTGTACATATCTGGTCTCTCATAATGGACATAGAGTAACAAGCACAATTAAGTAGATATATATATATATATATATATATATATATATATATATTTATATATATATATATTATATATTAATATATATATATATATATATATATATATATATATATATATATATATAATATATATATATATATATATATATAATATATATATATAATATATATATATTTATATATATATATATATATATATATATATATATATATATATATATTATATATATATATATATATATATATATATATATATATATATATATATATATATATATTATATATATATATATATATATATATATATATATCAGGGGCGGCTATGTCAGAAGGAGGCTAAGGAGGCTAAGCCCTCCTCAATTAATATTCCGTGTATCACTAATATATATAGTATATTGAATAGTCAGCATTCAGCATATTCATATTAATCAAAATCATATTATTTTATGCACCTACCTTCCTTTCAACCTACATTATATAATATAATTTATTAATTAAGATAGAAGGTATTTACATTTACTGCATTTCATTCATTTCAAGATTTGTGGCAACGCTGCGGAAAGCTTAGAAAGTATATTCTCAACGTACATTATGCCTGCCACAGAAAAGCAAACTCACACCACTCAAAAACAAATACTCCGAATGAATACTTCATTGAAATAGAAAACCAAAACACATGTACATGGCAACACCGATAAAGTCCAGTCTTAAAAAATTTCGAAAAATCACAACTATAGAATCTCCCTGACATCGAGTTAAAGTCGTTGATTGAATCGTAGTATGATCCTAATTCGTACTGTCTGAATAATGGACGCCGGAAATCAGCTCGCGTTACGCGTATTGTTTTTAGAATCAGTTTGATTACTGAAATTAATTTCAAAAATTTCAATGGTGACTTAGTGGAATATTTGTTATCCCATAACTTAGTGCCCTAAGTTATGAGGATAAAGTTTTGATAAAAACAAAAAAACCTACCCCTGAATTAAACAATTTGGTGCAGCGTAACAGAAAACAAAACGCGCGGTTTTAATACATTATGAGAGACATCCTTGCCTAACCGGATCACAGGTAAAAAATAAATTATTTTGTGGCAGTGTTTACTTTTTACTAGTGAAAAATGTCTCTGTTTGGGGCCGCTTAGGATTTGAGGATTTAATTCTATACCTAGTTGAAAGTGAGGAATTTTTCACCGATAAAGTAACTTTAAAGAGCGCACGCGGATTAATATCTTACTTACAAGATAAGGAATTTATATATTTTTTGAACATCTTTAAATTAATTTTTGAACAAACAGAAATAGTTTTTCAATTCTTTACAGCACAAGTTCTCAGATGTAATTTACTCACGAAATCGGCTCAAGTTTTTTTTGGAAAAAAATTTCAGAATTTCTGCAGAAGAGTATTTTAAAAAACTATTTTCTGTATTTCAAACTACTGATGATACGACTCAATTTAGCCCAAAAACGAAAGAAATTCAGTTACGCAGATATGGAGCTTCACTATAAGCAAATATTTTATGAAATTTTATTATACTATTAGGGGTCAAATAGAAATAAGGTTCTCTGATTTGAAAGAACTGCATTTCTTCGACTTACTCATAAAATTTGTTTCGGCTAATTTTCCAGATAACCTTTTGGAAATTTATGTCAAAAATACTCTTTTTTGGATAAGGTGGCCATAAAAAGTGAACTGTGTGTTGTTTATAATGACAATGAAATTTTGGGGCAAAAGAAAATTCATGTGAGGACTATTAAATATTTTTTTGTTAATGACTTGAATCAAGAATTACCTCAAGTTTTATAAACTCTTATGTCTAATTGTTTCTATCCGGTGACATCAGCTTCCGTAGAGCGCTCGTTTTCCACTCTCAAGAGAATTAAAACTTATTTACGAAATTCAATGAGCCAGGATCGTTTGAAAAATATTAGTTTGTTGTCTATTGAAAAGGAATTGGTAAAACTTTTGGCGAAAGACAAAAAATTTTATGAGGATATTATAGATCATTTTGCTAACGTTAAAGATCGCAGAATCCCGCTAATCTTCAAAAATATATAATAACTTTTTATTTGCTCTCACCAGCTGTTAAAAAATTTCTTAAGTAGGTAGGTAGGTACCTATTATGTGAAAGAAAAAATTTGATGAATAGATGAATTGATTAATTGGCTGAGAAGAATTTTTGTGAATATTGTAAATAGGAGTTGTAGGTCTCAAGGTAGACACTCGAAAGTGAAAACAAATTAATATCTTAGGGTGCTTGTTTTACTTTGATTTTCTTTAAATTATATTGACCTTGAAATCCAAAAAATTTTCGCCTATGGTGTATTTTTAACACCTCTTGTAGCCTCCTCATACCAAATCCTTACGAGCCGACACTGATATATATATTTATATATATATATATATATATATATATATATATATATATATATATATATATATATATATATATATATATATATATATATATATATATAGATATATATGTATATATGTGTGTGTGTGTGTGGCTTTGTTTTTGTTCATGGAAAGTTTGTGTGTCACACTCAACCTAAAATAACTGACGCACTAATATTCAATGGCCAGTGAAGATGAATAATGAACGGGGGATATGGCACTATCATTTCATTTCCCGGTCGAATTAGCCGATACTGTAGCTCAGTAGAACGTGATGTCCGCTGGCACAGATGTGTGAAGTGAACGCGATAGAACTGGGGCTTGCCGGAGGTCGGACGGAACACGAAACATAATTGAAATACTAGGAGGCACACACGGGAGGTCGACTCATTCTGTAAAGAGAGTATTTCCTGTTGATATTCTTGTAGGTCCACTCAGAGGACATATTCTGCCATGGTACGGGCCCTGCGTATATGGAAAAATTGTAGATTCACCATTTTTAGTCGTATTTAATCCTATAAAATATAAACTAGTGTATCGAAGAAAAGCAGTCAGGTGCGGTAGTATTTTTCCCATCCGTTTCAGACCTCCTAGACCACGATTTTCGAAAAATTTTTCATGTCTTGGTTCTCGGGATGAACCGCGTAAAAGATTTGAAAAATCTCGACGTTTCGGCTCCTTTTGCGAAGCCATCATCAGGAGAATTAGAAGGGAAAATAATTCAGATACGTGGCCTCAATCTGCCTACTCCACGAATCGAATTAGGAGGAATCGGAAATAATACGATTGCGTGGTCTCAACCTGCCTACTCCACCAACCGTACTGCTTCCTGTCAATTCTAAAGTCTCAACCTGGCTACTTTTCAGAGTCAACTCTTTTACGCGGTTCATCCCGAGAACCAAGTTTTTCAAATACTTCCGACCGCGGAAATCTTTCTGAACATATATATATATATATATATATATATATATATATATATATATATATATATATATATATATATATATATATATATATATATATATATATATATATATATATATATATATATATATATATATATATATATATATATATATATATATATATATATATATATACAGTGTGACCCATTTTTAATGGAAACACATCTGTGAAATTTGAAGTTCTGAACCGATTGCAACCTTGTTTTTTATTTAAATGTCAAGTACTAGAAAGTCTTGCTTGGGACAAAATAAGAAATGTTTAATCCAATTTTTAGCGCATACTATGATATTTTCCTTAGTCGAAATAAGGGATTTTTCATTACCGATTCTTTTAATGGAAAAATTATTTCACTGGATTGAGTGTGTCTTTAAATAGGTATGACAAAAATTTCATAAAAAAATATTCATTCATGACAATGTTATGAAAACTCAAAATTCGAAAACTCACACTTAACAATCACACAAAAAACACCCAATATCAACAGATAGACATAGAAATTTTTTTTTAATGATTTCAAGAATAAAGTGCCATCAGATAAATACTCTACAAACCTCTCCAGCACTTTTTAAGTCATCTCCCGAAAGGCGTATAATTTCAATTTTCTCTCTTACGCTCAATCACTTCCATGGCAATTAAGATTTAAATTGAAAAATCTATTAGGTCTTAGTTTCAGTTGATTTGCGTGAAAGCTTGAATGTAATTCCGCTATTTTCCGTGAAAATATTTACGCTATTTTATTGTTGAAATCATAAAAACTAGTGGCGTGGTATATTTTCAATAGAAAATCGCTAATAAAAAAAATCGAATTTCGACTAAGAAAAAACATCGTAGTATGCCCTGAAAATTAGAATGAATATTTCAAATTTTGTCCCTAGGTAGACCTTTCAGTACTTGACATTTCAGAAAAGAAGTGGTTGAAATCAGTTTACAACTTCAAATTTTAAAGGGGTGTTTCCATAAAAAATGGGTCACACTGTATATATATATATATATATATATATATATATATATATATATATATATATATATATAAATAATATATATATATATATATATATATATATATATATATATATATTTATATTTATATATATATTTATATATATATATATATATATATATATATATATATATATATATATATATATATATATATATACTAGCTGGCCCGGCAAACGTTGTTCTGCCATATAAATAATTTTTATCTATCTATCTATCTACATATTTATCTATCAATCTATCTGACCTGGCAAACGTTGTTCTGCTATATAAATTATTTTTATCTATCTATTCATCAATCTGCCGATGTATCTCTATCTATCTAACTATCTATCTATCAATTTGTCTGACCCGGCAAACGTTGTGCAAATTATTAAAACGGCTATTAAAAAATATGGGTTGTTGACACAAGGGTGAAAATTTAGAGTTGTATGTATTGTTTAATGCAACATCATAAAGAAATAAAAATAAAAAATATCTTCCAAAAAATTTATAAAAATGTTTGGGGTGGACCCTAATTAAACCTGAGGGATAACCTAATCATTAGGGATATGAAAAATATATTATGACCTATTGTCAGACCGACTATTGTTATTTTCGATTGCCATCTTGCAACCCTATTGGGGATAAAATTTAAAAAAATGAAAATCGCGATGGCAAATTAGGGGTTGATCGTAGAAGGGTGAATAATTGAGTGTTGAATGAATTTTTCTAGTCTAAGTCATGATAAATTTAAAAAAATTTGTCTGAAAAAAAACATTCAGAGGAATGAAAAGTAAATGCTGTCCAATTCTCAGATATAACCGATATCCCCACAAAATTTCATGAGAAACGGTCAAGCCATTTCGGAGGAATTTAATGAATAAAAAATAGGGGTTGATCTTAGAGAGGTGAAAATTTAGGGTTGTATGTATTTTTGAATGCCGCGTCATAAAAAAAATAAAACAGAAAATTTTGTCTGAAAAATAAAATAAAAAAATTAAGGGGTCACCCTTAACGTTTAGGGGGATGAAAAATAGATGTTGGCCTATTCTCGGAACCGGTCGATCCATTTCGGAGGAGTTTAACTTCTAACACCGTGACACGAGAATTTTATATATTAGATATATATATATATATATATTCATATATATATATATATATATATATATATATATAAACATATATCTATATATATATATATATATATATATATATATATATATATATATATATATATATATATATATATATATATATATATATATATATATATATATATATATATATATATATATATATATATATATATATATATATATAAAAATATATATATATATATATATATATATATATATATATATATATATATATATATATATATATATAAATATAAATATATATATAAATATAAAATATATATATATATATATATATATATATATATATATATATAAATATATATATACATATATATATATATATATATATATATAAAAAAAAATATATATATATATATATATATATATATATATATATATATATATATATATATATATATATATATATATATATATATATATATATATATATATATATATATATATAAGTGAACTTCGAAAACCAACCAAAAGGTATTTGTTTGATCTCTGTTACTGCCTGACCTTGTGATTCTGGTTTTCTCAATTTCCATTTAATATTATAATTGCTTAAGGATTTTTCTGCTCTTTGTAGTAGCGACGATGTTAATCCTTATTTTAAAAATGTTTCATTGACTTTGTTAGTTAGAGATGCTACTTTGAATGTTCTGTTGTTTCCTTCAATATTCTCGTTTTTAGTCCTGAAGAAGAGAATAAATATTTCTCGAAAGCTTGACCTAATACAAAAGGAGTTGTTTCTTTTTTCTTGGCATTCCAAAATATTGACTGCAGCAGTTCACTTATCAACTGGTCAGTCACGAGCATCTCAGCTATTATATATATATATATATATATATATATATATATATATATATATAGAGATATATAACTATATATATTTATATATATATATATATAGATATATATATAGTATATATATATACTATATATATAATATATATATATATATATATATATATATATATATATATATATATATATATATATATATATATATATATATATATATATATATATATATATATATATATATATATATATATATATATATATATATATATATTATTTTTTTTCACCCGGTACATATTTACATCTCCAGCGGCTCCCATCGAGTCGAATGTGCTGAAATAATGGATTCAACTTTTTATTCCAACGCGCTGCATTTCGTGGTGACACTATTCCGTTCAAACTGCATCTCGATCAGTATGCGATGCACTTCGCGAATTAAAATACGCCACTGTTGCAGAGTAGATATCTTTATGTCAGGCAGTACGTATTCTCGCGACGGAATTCTGCATATTCGATCCAAGCGGTAAATTGTTTTCAATATCTTTGGTAGAAGGCGCTCTGGGTTTTTACAGATAGTAGCTCGATCACGATTTAGATTGGGAAACAATAACAAATTTTCTAGTTCTCTCCGAGTCAAATAAGCTGCACTGAAGAGATCTTATAAGATCAAAACAGCCGTGTGCAGATTTTTTTCGGGGTGACTCCACGTTTGCATTGTGATTGTAGAATTCGCGTTGCGGAATACGTATAACCAGCTCCTTTGGAAAGTTGTTTGATAATTTGTTTAATTATCAAAGGACTTTTCTCTTTCACTTTATGAGATCTATTATTACTTATCAATATTAGACAAGAACTGTGGTGCGCTCGTTAATGGTTCTGTTAGTATAGCTCAACGATTATCTCATAAGATGAAACAGATTTTTTCCATGTTCATTTATTTTCCAAGAGAGGCAATTTTTCAATCCTCTCTAGATAATATTTCTCATCTCATAAAACTCTGGAGAAGTATTTGAAATATTATTTACGATGAAATCTGTAAGAAGCCATGATATAATTGAAATGTCAGAAAGCAAAAAACTCATAGGTGGATCCGTTCTGTCGAGGGGATTGTTCTGATGGATGGTTTCTTCATAAAGATATATGCTCTGAAGCCACAAGAATCTCAATCGAGAATTTTCTCTCCTTTTTCGTTTTTCACTTTTATATTTAGGTGAATAATTTGCGGTATACACGAACTTATTGATTTATTGTTCTGGAAACAATGTGAATAGCGGATACACGAATATAATTATTTCGATAACAAGGTTAAGTATATAGAATTTTTAGCAGGTTTTCACTTTGAAAACCTGCTTATTAAAATGGGTGCGATTAGAAATGTTGGACCTAGGACCAAGATAGTTTTTCGTTTCATGACTTTTTATTTTTAAACTCAATTTCATATATAATTATATATATATATATATATATATATATATATATATATATATATATATATATATATATATATATAAATATATATATATATATATATATATATATATATATATATATATATATATATATATATATATATATATATAATTATATATATATATATATATATATATATATATATATATATATATATATATATATATATATATATATATATATATATATATATATATATATATATATATATATATATATATATATATATATATATATATATATATATATATATATATATATATATATATATATCTATATATATATATATATATATATATATATATATATATATATATATATACAGGGTTGCGATAAAGTATGGAAATAAGTAAATATCTTTCGAACGAAAAGGAGAATATTTATGACATTCTGCAGGTAAGTCCAATGGCGCAAAATGCATCTGATGTGTGATTTTTTGTTGATAATAAACTTCCGGTTGTACCGGAAATAGACCCTAAGTCGCTTATTTTAAATAGGATACCCTATATATTATCACATTTTTGGATTTTACTTAATATTCTAGGCAGATTTTATGCATCATATCCTATACCTAAGTCTAAGCGTTTTTGACATATTTAGGTTTTTATGTCAAAAACGACGCTTGCAAGCCCTAATATAATTATCAGTTGTTCCTATAAGTAAGCCTTTTTTACTTACTTTGGGTTAAATTCCTTGTTGAAAAGGGCCTACTTTAATGAATTTTGTATAATATTTGGATAACTAGTCATACAGGGTGTGCAAAAAATAAGATCTAAAATGAGATTGAGAAAACTGACAAAAATCAATTCAACTTCTTTTGAGTTTTTTTTATTACCGTAAAAAAACGTTCAGATAAACAAATTAATGTTGTGTGTATGCATATGTAGTAAGTGATAAACGAGCATAACGATGATTTGAAATGTCAAATACGATCGTGGCTATCCTAGATCTAATTGTTTAACGATTGAATGCAAAATTGCCATATAAAAATATCAAGTTGGCAATATTTCGAAAACTTCAGATTTTAGGTGAAAATAACCTCATACAAAGTTACCTTCTTTTAAATGCTTAATACTACAGAATAAAGAAAATGGGGGGTTTCCATTTGAAAAAATTGATTTTTGTCAGTTTTCTCAATCTCATTTTAGATCTTATTTTTTGCACACCCTGTTTAACTAGTTATCCAAATATTATTCAAAATCTATTGAAGTGAGTCGTTTTCAACAAGGAATCTAACCCAAAGTAAGTAAAAAAGGCTTCCTTATAGAAACAATTGATAATTATATTAGGGCTTGCAATCGTCGTTTTTGACATAAAAACCTAAATATGTCAAAAACGCTTAGAGTTAGGTATAGGACATGATGCATAAAATCTGCCTAGAATCTTAGGTAGAATCCAAAAATGGAATAATATAGGGTATCCCATTTAAAATAAGCGACCTAGGGTCTATTTCCGGTACAACCGAAAGTATATTATCAACAAAAATCATACATCAGATGCATTTTGCGCCATTGGACTTACATGCAAAATTTGATAAATATTCTCTTTTCCTTTCGAAAGATAATCACTTGGTTCCATACTTTATTGCAACCCTGTATGTATATATATATATATATATATATATATATATATATATATATATATATACAGTGCTTTCATGATGAAAGGAACAAATTCATTAAGAAATTAGGTTTCTATTTCATGTTAAAATCCTCGGACAGGTCGATTAGTATTTTTATTTGGGCAATTTTCGCAATAAAAATTTTGTATACAGGGTGTCTCATTCAAGAGCTATGGCTTTGTCATTAGTTTTTTTAAAGGTAATACCCTGTATATTATTTCACTTTACAATTCTACGATAAACTCTTATCACTTTTTGTGAACATACCATATGCCTCAACTTGATGGATTCCCAGATTATAACGGAGATAGTGGAGCACCTGGAGATTTAAAATGTGGATTAAAAGTACAAAAAAAAATTTAGGTAAACATTGTCATTAAATCTGAAGAATGAAATTTCACATGTACCATCTGAATTCATTCACTGGTGCTGTATAGTCCGCAGTTTTCACGTTTTTAACGCTCCAGGCACTACACTTCTTCATTGTTTAAGAAAATGCAATTACTTGAGAGAGAACGTATTGAAGTACTTATGATGATTGGTTTTGGAGATAGGGTGCGTTCACAAGAAGAAGTCTGCAATCTATTCAATGAAAATCATCCTGATCGTCCGCCAATTACTAGATCGACAGTCAGCAAAATTGAATCAAAATTCAGGAGATACGGCCACGTTAGAGATTTACCTAAAGGAAGACCACCGAGAGTATCTGAAGAAACAGTGCTGAACGTTCTACTAGAAACCCAAGATAACCCTCATACATCCATTACTACAATTTCCAATAATTTCAATTTATCAGTAGGGTCCGTGCATAAAATACTTAAGGTAAATAAGTATCATCCCTATAAAATTAAGCTGGTACATGAATTATTAGAAGACGATTTTGACCGCAGAGTACAGTTTTGTGAGCAGATTCTTGAAATTCATAATCAACATCTAAATTTCATTTCAAACATAATTTTTTCTGATGAAGCCACCTTTACTTTAAATGGCCACGTCAACAGACAAAACTGTAGGTATTGGGCGACCGAGAATCCTCATTGGATGCAAGAATGCCACACACAGCGGCCTCAAAAAATTAATACATGGGCAGCGATTGTTCGAAATCGTATAGTTGGTCCCTATTTTTTGAAGGAACACTAAACGGAGAGGACTACTTGAACTTTCTCCAGTTCGAACTCATTCCGGCTTTAGCTGTTTTGTTTCCTAACCCACAAGATCCTGACATACCTAATAACGAGATATGGTTTCAACAAGATGGGGCACCTCCTCACTATTCAATCGCTGTTCGACAATTTCTTGATGCAACTTTTCCCAACAGATGGATAGGACGGAGAGGTCCGATTGAGTGGCCGCCAAGATCACCGGACATAACCCCATTGGATTTTTTCTTATGGGGTTATTTGAAGTCTAAAGTTTATTTGAATAGACCAAATAATATTGATGATCTAAAAGAGAGAATCAGGCAGGAAATAAGACTTATCAGTCCAGAAGTAATTGAAAATGTGCAACGGGAAACATTGAATCGACTTCAAAAATGTTTCGAAGTAAACGGACAACAGATTGAACATATGTAAAAATTAAATTAGTAATTACATTTGTGTGTTTTCATATCGTACCTCTCATTACCCACTATCTCCGTTTCTGGCAATCCATCGAGTTGAGGCATATGGTATGTTCACAAAAAGTGATAAGAATTTATCGTAGAATTGTAAAGTGAAATAATATACAGGGTATTACCTTTAAAAAAACTAATGACAAAGCCATAGCTCTTGAATGAGACACCCTGTATACAAAATTTTTATTGCGAAAAATGCCCAAATAAAAATACTAATCGACCTGTCCGAGGATTTTAACATGAAATAGAAACCTAATTTTTTAATGAATTTGTTCCTTTCATCATGAAAGCACTGTATATATATATATATATATATATATATATATATATATATATATATATATATATATATATATATATATATATATATATATATATATATATATATGTTCGTATGTATGTATGTGCTTATGTATTTTAGCGTTGTTCACACGATAACGGGCGCAATTTTGAAGCTATGAGGTTGAAAGTTTGTAAAAAGGTAGTCTCGTATGATTTCTTGGATGGGATTGGTTTTGGTTCGAATTGGTTGGGGGTTGATCCCCCGGGAGAAGAGATAAATCCTTCATACCTGATAAAGGTCGCAATTTTGGAGTAATAGAATTAAAAGTTTGTAGGTAGGTATTTTCGAAAGATATCTTGGATAGTATTGGTTTTGGTTCGAACTAGTTGGGGGGTTGACCCCCTGGGGGAAGAAATAAAACTAATTTTGGAGCAAAAGGATTGAAAGTTTGTGAGTATGTAGTTTCGTATTATATATTGAATGGAATAGGTTTTAATGCGAATTGGTTGGGGGGTTAACCCCCAGGGAAATAAATCCTGTTTACACGATAGAAGGCGCAATTTTGGTACCATAGGGTTGAAACTTCGTAGGTATGTAGTTTCTTACGATATCTTGGATGTTATTTATTTCTATATGAATCGTTGGAGGCTTGATCCCCCGGAGGAAGAAATAAATCTTGTTTACACGATAAAGGGCTCAATTTCATAGAAATAGGATCGAAAGTTGGATGTGATCGGTTTTGGTACGAATAGGTGGTGGTTTGATCCTCCGAGGAGGAAATAAATATTGTTTACACATTAGAGAGCGCATTTTTTTTTGAATGTGAAAAAAAAATCATAATTTAATGAATATATATTTTTTAAACTGGATACGTTATAAAATAATAATATAATAATAATAATAATAAGGACTTTATTGACTATGAGAGGCGAAGTCTAGCAAAGCTATTCAACTCAACCTCGAACTACAAAAAATAAAATATAATCAATGAAACAAAGTAACAAAATAAACAAAAAAAAAAACAATATATATAAAAAAAGAAAAAGAAGAAGAAAAAAAAAATAATTTGAGAATCTATATAAAATGAAATGAAAATAAATAATTAATGGAATGAAACAACTCAAATGAAATGAAATACAGACAAACAATGAACCAGACACGAAATAAAAAACTGAAACAAATCGTAAATTAATAGGAGAAAATGTGAATGTAAACATTGAATATAAATTGACAATAACAAATTAAAGTTCATTCATTAGGTAGCCCTGAATAAAAATTAAACAGCTATTTGTGCAGATAGAAGTCTCGATCTGATCTTCTTCTTGAAACTATGTAATGAGAGTTTTTTAATATTCCTAGGTATCTTATTATATACAGCTATAGAATTATATGAGAAAGATCTTTCAAAGATAGTTAGGCGAAACCTAGGAAGGTGGAGAGTATCCCCATGTCTAATATTAACATCATGAGAATTACCTCTGAAACTCAATCTACAATGAAGATAAGAAGGCATCCCAGATGATAGAATTCGGTGGACTAAAGAACTCATATGAAAAAAGAAAACCTGGTTCATTCTCAGCCACCGTAGTTGATCAATCTTAGCCGAAATCCTCTCATATTTGCGTACTCTGAATACAAACCGACAACATGAATTCTGAATGCGCTGTAGTCTATTCCTCGAAAATTGATCCAGACAAGGATAGATAAGGACCAGACCATAGTGCAGAATCGGCAAAATTAAAAACCTGCTATTCTAATGCAGCTCGCTGCGATAGACCTTTTTTGTGTATTGTTATAATATTTGAGTTCACGCTATTGAACAGTTATACCACTGAAATGAAGTGAAGTTTCAATATTGAATGTATATTTCTTGAATTTTCAAAGCGCCTTCGACTTAAGTCATCTTCAGTGCTTCAATTCAGGTACAGGAAGAAGTCAAATATGATGAAGACATTTAGTTAAAAACTTCAAGTTAAGGCTTAGAATCTAACGGCAAATATGTTAAGATTCAAAAGATTATGTCGATATGTCTAATTGAAATGAATGATATTTAAGAAAAAATAAATAACACGCTTTAATAGAAAACCAGACTGAAAAGTAGAAAATAATTTTAAATTGAGAAAAGTATAACAAACGAAAAAATTTCTTTCATTATAGAAAAGCGTGGGTTAGTTGGGGTGAATTTTTATAATATTTTTATAACAGATATTGGTAGCAGTAGAGTTTTTTAGTTACACTACTATTAATTAGTATTTATTGAAAATCATTTTCTGTTTTTAGTTTGCTTTTCTATTAAACCTCTCTTTAAAATTTTTCAAACATTTCTTTATTTTCTACATTTAAGTTCGGTTATCTACAAAAGCATGTTTTAAAGTTTTTTTCAAACTAATATTTATTTTGAATTTTTCATTTGTGCTTACTACAAAATTGTGTTTTTTAAAATTTGTTTAAACTTTTATTTATCTCTGTTCTTTAGTTTTGAAACGTTTCTAAACGCATACTTGGCACAAAGGCACTACCGAATTTGGTAAACCGCTAATCCTGAAGGTCCTGATCAGGATAAGGGGACACGCTATTCAAATTATTGCATTGCTATCAATCCTTGATGAGTGTGCAAAGATTCAAATCAATCCGACGTTTTTAAGGGGTGAAAATCACTTTCAAAGATTCTTTAGCTAATAAAAGATGAATTAAAGTCGTTTTTTTAATTGAAATGAACTGTTATTGATAAAAAAGATAAAATGACAATACAAGGCTGTATATATATATGTATATATATATATATATATATATATATATATATATATATATATATATATATATATATATTTATATATATATATATATATATATATATATATATATATATAAATATATATATATATATATATATATATATATATATATATATATATATATATATATATTAGGGTGTCCCTTATTTTTCAAAGTTTCAAATTTATAACGCATAGGTCTTAGTTTTGTTCATTCTCCTCTCAAACACCCAGAAATAAATTTTTACCTCATTTGGAGTACGATAACCTGTGCCGACTTGCATCGAATCATGTTCATACATGCTGCGCGGCAGTAGCGGAGCGTATTCACGGCATTTGTCATTTGTTCTCAATTATTCTCGCGATTAACACGTATTGTTTTACATTTCAAAGATGGCAGTGGAATTTAGAAGCAATAACAAATGTGTTTTTTTAGTTGGTGACGTAAACTATCAAAAAACAGGCACAAAAAAATCGTCAAGTTCTTGCAGTACTTTTTTTTTAACATTCGCGAAGTTGAATTGACTGTTAGTGAAAGCGATAATCTCATCATTCAGGAGTGTATTATATTTTGGAAAAAGCTAGAATCTCTACCGGAACTATACCTAACTGTGTAAACGAAACTTGTGGATCTTCAGCATGCTTTGAGGGAGTTACAAGCGTCGTGAGGTGGACTTTAAGAACAATTTAAATAATTTATTTGATATAGCACACACTGATGCCGAAAATTCAGCCGAAAAAGAAGAAAGGGCAAGACAATGGAAATTAAATGCAGAGAAGAAAAGATGTGAGCAAATGTGTTGCGGAGTTTTATCGTCATCTGTTATCACGCAAGATTCTTTTCAAATGCATGGACATCACGAACAACTAATCCTGCTGCCATTGAAACATATACCGATATCGTCGTACGACATTTTTGTAGCACAACAATAGAAGATTTTTATTGATTGTTGATATGAAGGTACCAAATCAAGATTTTTGCTTTTTGATGAGGCTTAAGGAATATCAAACTCTTGACAGATTGATATCCAAAGCAGCCCTGGGCAAGTTTAGTCAGCATATTTGGTACTTGTCAGAAGAAATTGCCGTTTTATCACTCTTTGATAATGAAGTTAATGAAAAAACCGAAACGAACATTGTAGTGAATTTCCAAAGAAACAGTTTGTATGATTCTGGGAAGAGATACATTCCTTCTGAAGAAGATATGTCTGATTATTCGTATAGTAAGTAGGAAAATAATAAATAGTACTATTTTTTATACTGTTTTCAGTAAATTGTCAATAATACTGCCTTATATATTGTTGCAGGAAAATCATTAAGTGATTTTGTGTCTGTCAAGAGCACAAATTCATTTTCTCGATTAAAAATTGATAAGAATTTCCTCCAGAGACTCGTTTCTACAAGGGATGGAGATGTTGCCTATTGAGAGGCGAGAAAGAAAGTGCTTTTTTTAAAGGGCAGTTAATGATACGGCTGAAAGTTATGCAAGATTTTCATGGTTTGATCACTGCAAAGGAAGAGCAAAAGCCAATTTTGCTACGCTGTGTTCAGGAGCATAGAAATCTGTATCCAGACTGTAAAAAAGAGACTCTCAAAAGAAAATATTCTGCCTGATCTGTAATTTTATCTTCTTTTAATAAATGTTTCATAAAAATTTGATTATTTCAAATGATTTAGCTATATAACGAAAATGTTGAAAAGAGCAATTTTCAAAATTTTCATAGTTCTGTCGGCACGGGTTAACGTTGACGTTGGAAGATGAATTTCTGTATTTAAGTAAGTCTGGGTAGTTTGAAAAGAAATAGGAGGTATGCATTTCGATATCTGAAAAAAAAAATTTTTCGCCCATATAACGGACACCCTAATATATTTATATATATATATATATATATATATATATATATATATATATATATATATATATATATATATATATATATATATATATATATATATATATATATATATGAAGGGTATACAGAATAAAGTCAGAAAATTTCAAGGGGTTATTCTTTAAGACATTTTAAGAAAGAAAGTTCCAATTAATGTAGGTCCGCAAATGCTTCCTACCGAAAAGGAAGTTGAAGTTCGAAAAAAAAATGTAATTTTTTTCAATATCTTCTAAACTACGAATGCTATCAATATGAACTTCAGAACATTGTTATAACTTCATAAGTTCTATAAACTACTGTTGAAATTTCTTCCAAAACTGTCAAGGAACGGAAAATACAGGGGTACCGTGCGTTTCATTTGACTATATATTTGGGGGAGGTCACGGTACCCCTTTATTTTCCGTTCCTTTACAGTTTTGGAAGAAACTTCAACAGTAGTTTATAAAACTTAAGAAGTTATAACAATGTTCCGAAGTTCATTTTGATAACATTCGTAGTTTAGAAGATTTTAAAAAATTTTTTTTTTCAAACTTCAACTTTCGGTGAGGTAGCATTTGCGGACCTATATTCATTAGAACTTTATTTTTCGAAATGTCTTAAAGAATAACCCCTCAAAATTTTCTGACGTTATTCTAGAACACCCTATATAAATATATATATATATATATATATATATATATATATATATATATATATATATATATATATATATATATATATTTATATATATATATATAGGTATATTATATATATATATATATATATATATATATATATATAATATATATATATATATATATATATATATACATATATAGGAGCTTTGAAGTCCAACACAGTTTGACCAATTATCGCCACTTCTTAGTATTTCCTCAAGGAGAAGATATTTATGTGAAACAATTGGGAAAATCAATTTTATAGTTTCTGTAAAAATGTATTTTCTAGAATGCGTGGCAGGGTAGTGGGCTCAGCGCATTCACCATTTTATACTGAAAAGTAGCTGTGCATTGAAACATATATGAAATACGCAACACGAATGAAATACAATCGGGCACATGAAGTTGACCGACACGTCCTTATCGAAAGGGATAAATGTTTTTTTCGGACAGACAGGCATGTCCTTCGATGGTATCCGAACGAAACGTGAGAACATTTTCGGTTCGTTAATTTTTTACGGAACTTTTTCTCGTAATTTTCCGCACCGTTTTGTGTACTTTATTTTCTGGAAAATATTTCACCATTGAGAATGAATTAAATAGTACATTTTAATGTTGATAATGATCAAATTCACACATCCTTCATTAGGTGTAATAATTTTTCTCAAACGTTAGAAAAACAAATGAAAAAAACGCATAAGGGACAGAGAAACTTTATCGAGCAATTACTTGCCAGAAAGATGCCGAATTAGTACAAAGAGATCTTGAAGCTTTTTCCGTATGGTGTAGAAATAACTTATTAGATGTTAACATCGATAAGTGCCTAATCATTACGTTCGCTAAAGTTAGAAGTCCAATATTTTTCGAATATAAACTGAATAATATAGCTCTTAAAAGAGAAAAATGTGTACGTGATCTGGGAGTTAAATTTGATAGCGAAATGAATTTTAATCTTCAAGTTTCAGAAATTGTGGCTAAAAGTCTCAAAATGCTGGGTTTTGTGTTAAGAGTTTCTACTGGTTTTTCAATTGAAACACGAAGGGTCCTATATTGTGCTTTCGTAAGATCTAATCTGGAATATTGTTCGGTTATATGGGATCCATATTATAATGTAAATATCGATTTGATTGAGAGTGTACAAAAGAAATTCTTGAGGAATTGTGCTTTTCATTTAGGTCTTCAACGAGATGAATATGAGTACAGTGAAATCTTGACCAGATTAAATTTAAAATCATTGAAAGATAGAAGAGTTTCTGGTAACTTGAGTTTCCTTTTAAAATAATAAACAGTACAATAAAGTGCCCAGAACTACTCCAACTAATAACTTTTTATATTAAACAAAGAGATACCAGAAGTTCGGATATTTTTCGGATTGAATTTTTCCATACCAATTATGCGTTGAACAGTCCAATTCCTCGTCTTCTGAAGCTGGGAAACCAATACCATAATAAATTAATTTGTTTAATGTATCACCTCAGGTCTTTAAAAATCAATTGAAGAGGCTATAGCGTTTTCGAGGCTCTGCTTTATTTTGTCCTTTTCCTTATAAGTGAAAAAAACATTTGTTACATCTTTTAGTAATTTAAACATTTGACGATTCGGTAATATGTGTTTCTTTTTTTTTGTAATTTGTAATGTAGACCATAAGCATTCAATGATGCATTTGATTCACACTTTGTTGAATATGTTTTTTAAATTGGCTTTGCCGTCAATAAATAAATAAATAAATAAATAAATAAATGAATGAATAGATCTGTCGATAATATTATATTTTTCCATAATTTTTGTTGTTGTTTACATACAAATTCTTATCTCAATTTGGAGAAGCTGAAGGAATGCACTGAACTTGAGTACCTGTAAAAACAAATACAATTTTACATTGAAACTGCGACGTTGAGTGAAATTATATGAACTAACATTAACATAATTTGCGTACCACATTTTAACACTTTACTTGAGAATCTATGAAATACCAAGAAATGCTGCATAAAAACGTTTCTACTGTTAAAAGGCATTTTGCGTTAACTCAATCCACTTATCAATTTCCAACCCTCTAACTGAATTTTGAGGGATTTTGGGGATGCAAAATATCACCATCGCTTAAAACTTCAATGAATCCTCTAGAAATCACAAGAAAGATTAATTTCGGATATTTTTTTCACAACTAATTTTCACATATTTTCCCGCCGGTATAAAATATTTCCGATTATACACTTACCTGCCAATTCCTCACCTAAAATTTAAGGATGTCAAAATTTCGATTCAATTCATCCAAGTTTCGATGCTTTTGTTTTGCTTCGAGAACAATCCTAGATGGCAGCACGTTTGGTCTGATAGGAGTCGCTGGAAGGTGAAAAAATTTACCAGGAGAAATATATATATATATATATATATATATATATATATATATATATATATATATATATATATATATAAATATATATATATATATATATATATATATATATATATATATATATATATTTATATATATATATATATATATATATATATATATATATATATATATATATATATATAAATATATATATATATATATATATATATATATATATATATATATATATTTATATTTATATATATATATATATATATATATATATATATATTTATATATATATATATATATATATATATATATAAAATGGAAGGTATGGAAAATTATTTAAAACATAATTATCCCACGAGAGGTATGACGAACATGCATGTGAAAGTTCCTATCAGAAAGAAAAATATTAGGCATAGATCTTTTGAGTATCTAGCCACAAAATTTTATAATACTATCCCGCTTGACATTAGGAAAATCAGGAATGGGACAAGATTCGGTAAATGTTGCCGTTGTTATATTCATAAGAACTTAGATAAATTCAAATGTTTCACTTCATAACTTTTTACATATTTTTTACATACCTACTTTATAAGTGTAAAGACTTTTATTTGCAGAAGTAATTATTAGTGAACTTGTTGACTGATGTACACACACAGTTATTCAGTTAACTAGGTGTAGAATCTTTATTAATCTTTCCTTGTGAATATTTCTCTTCTCACTAGATTAACTAATTAATATAATGAATTGTTGAAAATTTCAGTGATTATTTTTTGACGTTTTTTAAAACCAATGAAATGCTTCTTTATTTGTCAAAAGAGTAAGTTTTAACCAATGATGTCATTATTATAGTGGGAATAAATCTTTTGTGATTATTCTCGGGAATAATCACTGTAGCTTTTATTTGCTTAGCGAGTGTCAGATAGTTGTCAAAATAATTACCTAATTGTGTCAACGCGAAATGGATGAAAATCATCGGTTTAATACCTTTTCTGATGCAGAAATAACAAAAAATATTTTAGAAACTACTTCGAAAAACAATCTGATAAGTAATCAGTCTATATGGAGACAATTTAAGACCTTCACCAAAGAAAGAAATTATATTCTGGATCAATCTACTACAACAGCTACTCTGGCATTGATTTTGAAAGATTGGGCTTATAACATGAAAATAAAGGACGGAAATGATTATAAAGAAGCAGTAATAAACACAATGTGGAATAAAACGGCAAAATTAGTTCAAGAACTTTACTTCAATAAGTATAACAGTTCATTTGATCCTTTCAATGATATAGAATTCAAAAATGCTCGAGATGCAAGAGATACAAAAAGAAAAATTTTACAAAAACATCCTGAAAAGCACAAACAAAGTTCGGTAGCACTTTCTAATACAGAATTGTTGAATCAAAAAATAATCTAGTCAAATATAACTCGCGAGATCGATAAATTATAGAAAATAATTTAACAGATTTTGTTCAAACTTGTTGCCATTTGGAAATAGCCACTCGAGCCCTCCGGGCTCTCGTGACTATTGCCTGGCAACAAGTTTTGAAGAAATCTGTCAAATTATTTTCAATTTATTCTCACTCTCTTGTTATATTATTACTGACTATTTCACTCATTCCATTTTTAGTGAGAAAGTTTCCATAGCTACTCTCGTTTCACAGCGATAAAACATGCAAGCCGGCAAAACTTACTATGTTAGTATTTCAGCGATTATATAACTCATGTATGAATAAGCCAATAGAATCCGTGAATTTTGCATAACGACGTAGTATAGATAAGTGAATATACCCTTGATGACGTGATATAATCGTTTTGGTGTTTCGCCTCGTGTCAAAATGTATATATATATTTTCATATTCACGGTGTTTTGACGTTTGTCAAAAAAAATTAATATTTTTTATTCGTTATATAATCGTAACGAATAACACTCGAGCAATCGAAAATAATCGATTATACTGACGTCGTCACTCGGCGTATTTTTTTAAAACACCACTCGAGCTGCGCTCTCGTGGTGTTTCGCAAAATACGTCTCGTGACTCGGTAGTATAATCGATTATTTTCGATGCTCTTGTGATATAATTATTTTGACTTTTCTCACATGAATCGTTATTACTTTGACTTTCTGAAATGTGACCATATTACTGTTAGACATATTTTCTCGAGAAATAGTCATGTCGAATACCACTCGAGATGAAATTTAAGCAGGTAAAATTTCTCTCTTGTAACATTCAAGTTTGTTGCTTAGACAATTTCGCTCATGACATTTTTTCCAAAATCACTCGTGATTTTGATACAAATGTCATTCGCGAAATCGCCTAAGCAACGAACTTTCATATTACAATCGAGAAATTTTGCCGTCAAAATTTCATCTCTAGTGGTATTATATATGAATAAATATCTATCTACCTATCTATCTATAGCTATTAATATAACGAGATTATTATGCGATTTATAATAGTCGATTTATAATAGTCTCGGCTGTCGCCTCGTCACCTAGCAATGTCCGAAACGGTTTTAAATCGCTAATAATCGAGATACATTCAAAGCTTTATCGTATCATTGACAACGGCGATGTGAAAATAAAAGATTTTATGTCATTTCATTTCGGCATTTCAAAAAGTCATTAAAACCATGTAAGATTTTTATATTCCTGACGATATATTAGCTGCAGCCAACACTATAAGGTTGGACTTGCTTCCGGATAATTCTAAAATCCATTATAAAAAATAATATCGGCAGTTTAGTGAGTAGCGAAACAAAGAACATATTCAAGGTGCAGAAGAAACGGTGTTGCTGGTGTATTTCGCAAAACTCTCTGAGAAATATTCTGCTTCATCCGTATGGTCGAAATATTCCATGTTAGAACTTAAAAAATGTGTGGAAAACGATAAATACGGCGCTTTAATAGGTTTCATCAAGAAGAAAAATGTTGGATATACAGCAAAGAAGTCAAAAGTATTTACAAGAGAACAAGTCAACGGATTTTTGTTTTTTGTCCCAGATGAGGAGTTTTTAATGATGAAAGTTGCTTTTTTTAATTGGAATTGGAGGAGCCTAACGAACCAATGAATTAGCGAAGATGACCACTACACGGAAGATGACGTTTTAGAGGACAAGCAGACGCTAACGGCAAAGGTGTATCCATCAAGATTGAAAACTGTCAAAATATTGTTTTATATGTTCATCAAAACTAGTTCTAATATTATTTGGTATTTAACGTATTATGCTTTCGTAACTAACGTATTATATTATGGTTACTAATCTATTATGAGTAACTAAGGTTTTATGTAGGTTTTGATCCATTTATGATGTTAATAATTATTAATAAAGATTCAGTATAAAAATGTCTTAATCTTCAATGATACGATAAAAATTATATATATCTATCTATCTATATATATGAACGCTTTACGCAACCAATTATGATTTTTATATTCCTGACGATATATTAGCTGCAGCCAACACTATAAGGTTGGACTTGCTTCCGGATAATTCTAAAATCCATTATGAAAAATAATATCGGCAGTTTAGTGAGTAGCGAAACAAAGAACATATTCAAGGTGCAGAAGAAACGGTGTTGCTGGTGTATTTCGCAAAACTCTCTGAGAAATATTCTGCTTCATCCTTATGGTCAAAATATTCCATGTTAGAACTTAAGAAATGTGTGGAAAACGATAAATACGTCGCTTTAATACGTTTCATCAAGAAGAAAAATGTTGGATATACAGCAAAGAAGTCAAAAGTATTTACAAGAGAACAAGTCAACGAATTTTTGTTTTTTGTCCCAGATGAGGAGTTTTTAATGATGAAAGTTGCTTTTTTAATTGGAATTGGAGGAGCCTTTCGAATCAATGAATTAGCTAAGAAGACCACTACACGGAAGATGACGTTTTAGAGGACAAGCAGACGCTAACGGCAAAGGTGTATCAATCAAGATTGAAAACTGTCAAAATATTGTTTTATATGTTCATCAAAACTAGTTCTAATATTATTTTTGTCCGATCGTGGGAAAAGTGACACTATTTTGACCTGTTTTCTATGCGAAAAGCTCAACATTCCAGAATAGTGGTCAGTTGCTAAGCAATTAGAAAATAACAGTGCGGTAATATTCTTACCGCACTGCTGTAGCATGCGGTAATGTAACAAATGGATTATTACATTAAAATGAAACAAAGTATGGTTTTAATTTTTATAATTGTTGTTAATATTTACACTTTTAGTATCCTGTAGCTTGACGTTTTAAAACTGCTCTTAGTTTTTGGTACTGGGCAATATTAATATTATTTTTAACAGACAAAGCTGATCCAAGCATGGAATAATGTGCCCACAACGTCGAAGATTTCATTGTTTTAGCCAATTATGCAACAGACGCCATCAGTACATTCTCAGAAAAGGATACACTGTTGTTTTTTCTACAAAAATTCATGAAGCGTTGGTACGCAAGTTCATACTTCTCTCTGGATTTTGCCGGAAGTAAATTAAGTGAAGCCACGTTCGCGGCTTCTACTAGTTCAGGAGCCGTGCAAGACAACAAATAATCACTATCAGTGTTCATGTTTACTAATCCTTTTTTAATTCCTTATAAAATACAACGAATCAAACAAAACCAGCTTTAAAATTATTTTACTTTTGTCATAACAGAGTAATTTCCATGGTTACTACTTCTATATTTCAATATGAACACAGAGAAACCTATTTAAACTTACTTGATTGCATCTTGGATGAAATATTTTTTAATTAATTAATTTTTCAAATGCAAATCAACGATCGGAGAAGATATAGTATGTATAATTCGTGGAAAAAGCATATTCCCAAACTCCTGTGTTACCAGACTCGTCGCTACGCTCCTCGTCTGGTAATTATCACAGTCGTTTGGGAATATTATGCTTTTCCCACTAATTATACAATACTATTGGTATCTAACGTATTATGCTTTCGTAACTAACGTATTATATTATGGTAACTAATCTATTATGAGTAACTAAGGTTTTATGTAGGTTTTGATGCGTGTATGATGTTAATAATTATTAATAAAGATTCAGTATAAAAATGTCTTAATCTTCAATGATACGATAAAAAATATATATATATATATATATATATATATATATATATATATATATATATATATATATATATATATATCTATCTATCTATCTATATATATGAACGCTTTACGCAACCAATTTGATTTGAAATTATCTCAAACCATTTACCTACTGCAAGGATTGTCTATCTTTTCAATATCGGTGTATTTCGTTGTCCGTGTTTTTCATCGAATTGATGAAAAACGGCAATTCGAGTGGAAACACGCTGTGTAATTGGATTTCGTCGTGGTAGAGAGTGTCCTTGCAAAAAAAGAAGTTGTCTCAGAAGAAAAACACGATCTCGCAAATGCTGAAATTGCAGTCGTTGGTACTCTCTTATTTAAAGGAGTTTTAGCTCAGAATCGTGTTTATTTATGTTTTATTCCCCATGGAATAGTTGAGATGTGATTATTCCACGAAAAAACATCAAATTTTAATCTTGGCAAATAATTTAGACGCCATTAGTCGCCAAGAAAAGTCACCTTTCTTGGTGAGTATTCTAGGAAAATTTAATTTGGGAGCTTGGTTCTACAGATTATTTTAAAAGTTAGGTGCTTATGATTCAATAAAGATGCAATTATTCAGAAAACGAGGGAATTTAGACGCATTTCATAAACTGAAGAATCTCCATGAATTCTCATATTTTTTCCTCAAGATAAGTAACTAATATAAAAGAGTGCAACTAAGAAAGGGTTATTATATAACAGTAACATTATAATTCAGTTTCACGTTTGAAAGTAAAATTTTCTTGCAAATAAAAAAAATATTATAATCCGTGAAGATGAATGTGTAATATATTCATGGAATCTGTCAGTAGTAGACATCCTTTATTATGATTCAAAAAAACAGTGTATAGGACACATTGTTTGATATAATTGTGGATATTATAGACTACTGCCATTCAAATTTGAGGCATTATTTAATTTATATTTCCTGGGGTCAAAAAAAAATTTTTTATCTGCATTTTCTCCGAATACCTATAATGTATCGAACGTCAACAGTGAAGTGCTGAAGAGGTTTTTCATTCCAGTTTGGACAACAGGGAATTCGATATCGGAGAGTTTGTATGTATGTATGTACGTTTCCTTCGTGTGTAGCCCTGATGTCGAATATTTTAACATTGTTCCTTGAAGGATGAATGGGAATTCCATTTCGTCGAGACTCACGAAACTAGCATGGAGAGTTAATTTGATCAATCATCCATCTTTCAAAGAATTGTCCAACATATTATCTTCTTTATAGTACCGCTTCTCCTGTTTAGCACAACCAATATTAATTTTCAATATATATATATATATATTTGTATATGTATATATGTATATTTATATATATATATATATATATATATATATATATATATATTTATATATATATATATATATATATATATATATATATATATATATATATATATATATATATATATATATATATTTATATATGTATATTTATAATATATATATATATAATATATATATATATATATATATATATATATATATATATATATATATATTTATATATATATATATCTTTATAATACAACTTTGATCCCCTACAGAGTAAGGATTTTAGTCTAGTCAACAAGTGCTTTTTTGTTCAACTTTTTTTAGCAGTCTCGGAAAAATATGAGTAAGGTGTTATTCGATTGGAAATAGCATGTAGATATTTTTAGAAAAAAAACAAAGTTCCGCCGTCGAAAATTGTAAAAGTTATAAACAATTTTCTGAAAGAACAAAAGAGGGGTTTGGTTTTCTGCTAATAACTCAAAAACTAATTGAGATTTCTGATAGCTAAAAAAAGATTCGAAATGAAGAGAAAATTTCTTATAATAATGTCTCAACTCCTGGAACTGTAGGATCAATATTTATAATTTTCCTAGAGGGTTAAATATACGGCCGAAAACAGGTAATTTGGCTTGCGCAAGCCACGCCCATTTTGGACTCTTCAAAAATAAACATTTTTTAACCATATTGAATAACAAAATTAATGAATGAAAAAATTCAGGCACTTACTGGATAGGTGAATGAACATGAAAATTGTAAGTCTTATTCTGCTCAACTATAAATCTGAGATTTTTGTTCTTTCTTGGTCTAGAAAGGATTCAGAATAGATTCTCGTTGAAAAAATTCAAAAATTACCATTTTAAAGTTTTTTATTGATAATTCACGTAGTTCCAAAATAAAAGAAATAAAATAATCAACAATGCATTTGTTTCTAATAATTTTTCATTTCGCAACTACGTAAACTGTTGAAGAAAAACTGAAATATCAAAATTTTCAAATTTTTTCAGAAAGGATATATTCTGAAGCATTTCAAAAATAGCTCCAAGAAAGAAAAAAAACTCAGATCTATAGTTGAGCATAATAAGACTTCCAATTTTCATGTTCAAGCCCAAAAAAGTTGATAATTAACTATTGCAGAACTAATTGAAAAATCGTGATAAAAATTTTTTGCCACCGGATTCCACCTATCCAGTAAGTGCCTGAATTCTTCAATTAATCAATTTTTCTATTTAATATGGTTAAATAGTCTTTATTGTTAAATAGTCCAAAATGGGCGTGGCTTGCGCAAGACAGATTACTCGTTTTCAGCCGTATGTTTACCCCTCTGAGAAAATTATAAATATTGATCCTACAGTTTCGGGAGTCGTGACTTTATTATAGGAAATTTTCTCTTCATTTCGAATCTTTTTTTAGATATCAAAAGTCTCAATCAGTTTTTGAGTTATTCTCTTTTGATCTTTCAGTAAATTGTTTATAACTTTCACAATTTTCACGAGCGGAACTTAATTTTTTTCGAGAAATATCAACATGCTATCCCGAATCGAATGACACCTTGCTTATATTTTTTTTGAGACTGCTGAAAAAAGTTGAACAAAAAGCACTTGTAGACTAGACTATTTGGCAAGGTTAGTTTCCTACTTTATGTGTAAATCACACATTACTAATATCATTTCAGATAAACGAATAAACATGAAATTCTCAATTAGACATATAGGCAACTAAAAATTTTTGAATTGAATTAATGGTTGGAAGAATGAATTAAATGGAATAAAGTGTCAGACATTCAATTGAAGAATATTGAGGTCTTATCAGTCTTAAGATATTCTCATATCTTATTGAATTTTTAAATGAACACAATAATTCAGTGAACTTATATGAAAACATTTTCTCCAATTTGAACTTTTCCGAGAAAAATTTTCAACGTCATTCAAAAATACGTTAAAAAAGTACATTGAGAATATCAATCTTGTGTCAAAAACCAGTTCTCCCATAGAAAATTAAGCTGGATTTGTATGCTCCTGCATTTTGGCAGGGTCGAGTTTTCTATACTGGAACAGTTAATTATGTTCAGCATCGAGCTGGTAATCAGTTTTTCATGCGAGTTCATTACAAACCCCTGGAATTGGGAACGATTCGGTGCGGTCTAAATTAACATTAGTGGAAATTGCGAACATCAACCTTGCAATGGGGACGTAACACTACGTTTTACGTGAAAACGAATAGTAGTTATACAACCGCAATTGTTGGCGCAAAACAATTGTCAGTATTAATCATAATTTTGCCCCGTGATTCCGGTTAAACCAAAGTTCGGACTAATGGAAATCTATTGAAAACTATTGCAAAATGATTTCAACCTCCAATATTCGTTAACACTCATTTCAGTGTTAGTTAATAGCGGTAATATTTACGGTTTATAGTTTTCGATTATTAAAACTGTGGACATAATCGTAAGTGAAACTTGGTGAAAACTTCTTAGGGGCTGATAAGCATTTGTCACTTTGGTCTTCACTCATATTATCTATAGATTCGGAGAAAAGTAAAATGTATATGCTCGAACAAACTAATCTGCATTTATTATAAAAATTTTATATCGTTATTCTTCAATGAAAAATTTAGGTATTCATATGGTTTTCTTTGTTTTTATCTGGTTATAATTCAGTAAGCAGAGGTAGGTACGCAATTTTTTTTCCGTCGACCACTTAATAAAAGCTTACTTCAACGTACACGAAATTGATCATTAATAACCCATTTTAATGTACAATTTCTCCTATTTTAATGTATGATTGTCATGGGCAACCAAACACAGAAGTATCCAGCAGGGAATAGTTGAATTATTCTGTGTCTGTACTGTTATTCCACAGAGAAAAGGAATTCAAATCGAAAAATTTAACTCTATACAAAAAAAGTAGAAACTGCGGAAAAATTTTTATGGAATAACCGTTCGAAAGTAATTAACACTTCAGCTTCCACCAGTGCCACATATTCCTTATCGGATATTGTAGGTAATGTGAACTTTTCAGAATGTCACATGTCTAATATTCTATCTATGAATTTCTCAAATTGTTCCATCGGGAGCATAAATATAAATATATCGAAATGAACATAGAAATTTATATTGTCTTAAATGTATTTGTTATGCAAAATAAAAATTTATTTCAATCAAGAAATTATACTTAATTCATGATAAGGTCGACGGAAAAATCTTGTAATTAACTCGTTCATTAATGTAGGGATGAATGGTCTCGAACTATTAACGCGCGAGCGGAGCGAGCCATTAATCGCTGTCATTAATAAACTAGTTTATTAAATAACTATCATTTTTCACTTGTATATTATTTGTTGATTTTACGTTAGATACGGTTGCTATGAACACACTCATTATGTCGTAAGGCGTTATGAGCGGGCATTATGGATCATAACGCCCGCTCATTGTACGAGGACAGCTGAAGCAACTTCCATTGATTAAATACTTCATAGTCCTTGTCGTATACGACTCTGGATTTTTTCGGCAATGAATTATTCGCAGCTTTGGCTGCATTTTCTATGATATTCTTGGGTAAATTCATTTTCATTTCCATTATTCCTGTGAGACTACACAAAGAAAGCAGCAATGACATTCACTAAATATGATGACAAAAATATTCACAAACGTCAAAATATCAACAAATGACATGCCTACTATGAGAAGGAAAATGGAAAGTATAGGAGCAATGAACTGATTTTAAAATCGATTCTTCATTATGATAAAATAATTTTTTCGTTAAAAATAAAATGCACAGCGTGCGTTATTAGATCCTAACGCCCTTCGGGCAACATTCATCCGGGCGTTAGGGTCTATATAACGCACTTGGTATATAAATAACTAACTGTTCACTCATTTATTTCACTTATAATAAAGTTTATATATTTAAAAAATTCTCATTATCGAGAATTTTATATGATTGGAAAATAATTTGACTGTTTCCACTAAAAATTGTTCCAAATTGAGTCAAACTTTCTCAGGCATGATTTTCTGTGTCTAAAATTTGTAACACAATATTGATATAATAATAATAAATGGCTAAACACCCCATGTGGGGTTGAGCCGCATAAATGCTTTCTAAATCCGCTTTCTGGGGTGGATCAATCCCCATCATTCCTATAATTTCTCGCTTATTTTCCTCCATAGAGCCCTGTCCTCAGCTTCTTCCTTCCATCCAGCGACACCTATCGTTCTTAAATCCTCCTCCACTTCCTTCAGCCACTTAGATCTGGGTCTTCCTCGCCTTCTCCTACCTCCTGGTTCCCACTGCAGCACTGAGCAGACCATTGCATCCTCTCCTCTTCTCCATACGTGGCCGAGCCATTCTATCCTTCGCTTCTTTATTCGTTTCACTATATCTTCGCCGTTCATTTCCCTCAGTATTTCATAGTTCATCCATTGCCTGTATTCATTGTTATCAACTTTTATTAGTACTAGGATTGTTCTCATTATTCTTCGTTCCACTATTCTCAATTCCTCCTCTTCTCTTTTTGTCATCGTCATCGTTTCTGCTCCATACATCATAACCGGTCTTATCATTGTAATATAAATTTTGAGTTTAGTGACCCTTGTTAATAATTTACTCTTTAATAGTTTCTTATTGGCATGGAACGCCCTATTTACTGCCATTCTTTTTTCTTCTATTTCTGATCTCCGTTCTCCGTTACTGCTGATCGTAACCCCTAGATATTTGAACTTTTCGACTTCCTCAAATTCGTATTCACCCATTTTTATAATTTTGTTTTCACACTGCTTCCCAAATCTCATTATCTTCGTTTTGCTGCTGTTTATTTTTAATCCCATCTTCTCACCTTCTGTTGTTATTTCTAATAGTATTTGTTTCATTATTTCTCGTCGCTTCGTTACTATGACTATGTCGTCTGCATATGCGACCATTTGGCCTCCGCTCGTTCTTAAATTCCCCTTGTTTACGTTTCTCATAACATACTCTAGGGCTAAGTTGAACAATGTTGTTGAGAGGCCATCACCTTGTCTTACCCCTCTATTAACTATAAAGTCTTCTGTTTCTCCTTTACTTGTAAGTATACTCGCTTTTGACTGGTTCATAGTCATTGCAATTAATCTTCTTAACTTAGCTTCTATCCCCTGCTTTTTCAGTCCTTCCATCAATTTACTCCTTTTGACTGAATCGAATGCTTGTTGGAAGTCTATAAATAGCATTTCTATTTCAATTTTATATTCAAAGGCTTTTTCCATTATTTGCTTAATTATATGAAGGGCATCGGTTGTGGACTTCCCTTGTATGAAACCGCATTGGTATTGGCCTATTATGCCTTCAGATCTTCTAGCTAAACGCTTCTGTATTATTGCTGACAATATTTTATATGCCACATTTAAAAGAGTTATACCTCTATAGTTCTTGCACTCCTGTTGGTCCCCTTTTTTATGAATTGTTACAATTTGTCCAACTTCCCATTCCTCAACCATTTTCTCTTCTCTCCATATTTTCCCAATTAACTTGTAAAGTCTTTCGTGAAGCTCTTCTCCACCGTACTTTATTAATTCAGTATTTATCTCGTCTTTTCCTGCTGCTTTCCCGTTCTTACTTTTTTTGATGATTTCTATTACTTCACTTTTTGTTGGTTCTTCTGTTGCGTTCTCCTCCCTTTCTTCTTCATTTTCTTCCTCTATTGCTTTATCTGTAGCTGCTTCTGTTAACAGTTCTTCGAAATATTCTTTCCAGATAATTTTATATTGCGTTTCTTCTTGTATCACTTCATCGTTTTTGTTTCTTATTCCTCTAACTTTGCCTTTATATGTTTCATTTTGTTCATTTATTTTTTTATAGAAGACCTTTGTGTTTCTTCTATTATTTTCGTTTTCTATGTGTCTTATTTTTTTGTCCGTCCATTCTCTTTTAGCTTTTCTTATAGCTTTGTTACAGTTTTTTCTCATTTTCTCATATCTTTCTCTGTCTTCTGAGATATTCGTGCTGATCCATTTCCTCCTAGACTCTCCCTTTGCTTTTACCATTTCGCGACATTTTTCATTGTACCATTCTTTTTTTGTTCCGTTATTTTCTTTCCCTAGCTGACTTGCCGCTGAGCTCAGTATACATTTTTTAATGTTAGACCATTCCAACTCAACATTATCAGTTTCTTCACATTTCGATAACATTTTTTCCACCTGCTTCTCATATTCGTTTCTTATTTTTTCATTTTTGAGCTTTTCAATGTCCCATTTTGTTCGGGTTGTTTTTATGGATTTAATATACTTTTTTATTTTTTGCTTGAGTGTGGCCGTTACCATGTAGTGATCCGAGTCGGCATTTGCACCTCTGTATGTTCGTACATCTTTCACCGACGACTGCTTTCTTCTATTAATAAGCACGTGATCTATTTGTGTGCCATATCTATGATCTGGCGATTCCCATGTTATTTTGTGCTTTCTTGGATGGGCGAATTTGGTGCTACTTATTATCATATCTAACCTTTCCGCCAAATTGCATAGGCGTTGCCCATTGTTGTTTGTTTTCTCATGAACTGTGTGTTTACCTGCCACTCTTCCCAAGTATTCCTCTTTCCCTATTTGGGCATTAAAATCGCCAATCAACAAAATTGTGTCCTCTTTCGACAGTCTTTCTATTTCTTCTTCGATTTTTTCATATATATTATCCTTCTCATCCTTGTCTGCATTTTCGGTTGGTGCATATACATTTATTATCGATATATTCATAGGTTTTGCTTGTATCCTCAGACAGGCCATTCTTTCACTTATTGGTCTGAACTCCAATATATCATTTCGTAAATTACCCCTTATTATAAAACCTACCCCATATTGTCCTTGATTTTTATCCCCTGAATAATAAAAACACAATATTGATATGCTATATTTTAATTCTGTGACCGAATCATAGAGTAGGTGAAGTGAAAAACTGGCGAGTTCCAATAATATAAATGCAACGCACCTAATTCTTCACAACTTGACACCATTCTCAGATTGCAGAAGAGAGAAATTCGTTACATGAATTTTCTGAAAACTAGGACTCATTGCAAACCTTAATTTAAGAAAAATATAATTTCAACGCTTTCTGCTCTATATTTACTGTGTGCTTGATTCATAAGTATTTTCATGCCGTACCCCCACAGCACGGGTATTCCACCAGATCTTCGGGACATCATGTTCACCTCTCTATTTCTTCCTGTGAATAAACAAAAAAGGCCCTCATTTTCAATTACATTCCAGATGAATTAATAGTATATTACATATTAAGTGTGGTAACTAGGTTTTTAGCACACGCTAAGTGAAGTTTGAAAAACGAGCAGCAGGCGAGTCTTTTCATTCACTTATGTGTGCTAAAAACCTTTATCACGCGAGTTATGTATACTATTTTATCTACAATCGTTCGTTTTGATTAAACACAAATTAATTATAGTCTAAAATTTCCCATTGGTCACTAGCAATGTTTTAACTTTTTTTATTGTTATGAAAATTAGGATGTCATAGCGACAAAAAAAGCAAACCACTTTGAAGTTGTCAGTCAAAATGTCTGTCGAAAATATGGAGATTTCACGGCTAGTTGAAGCTGCTACGGCGAACTTGCTACCACAGAAATCTGGAATTCGCTACGAAAAGGCCTATGATATGTTAATGGAATGGTGCTCCCATAAAAAAGTCCACCTTGTTAATAAAAAAGAACATGCAGATAGACAAATTTCCAAGATTAATTAGTCGGGGCAAACTAAATTTGAGCACGGAAAAATAGAAACCAGAACTAGCCCAACGGGAAATGGTTGGGGGGGTTACTAACATGAAAAAAAAAATAAATGCAGTTACTGACCTTGGGGACTAACTTAGGGGGGTGGGGTAAAGTGAAAAATATTCAAAGTCAATAGTTTGGATGCGTATTACGAGAAAACTTGACGTCGGAGATGAAAATGTTCAACAGCAAAGTTGTAGGTAATAAAAAGATCTTTCATTTTTGTTAAGAGTACTTTTCATCATAACCTAAAATTATCGAGAAAATTAAAAATTTTTAAAAAAATAATAAAATTTTCGTTTTTATATTATAACTTTTACAAAAATTAATGAATTGCTATGAAACTTGGTGAAAAGATACCTTTATATATTATAAATAACCAAAAAAATTTTCAGAAGAAAATAATGGAAAATTTTCGATTTTGAATATTTAAAAAAAAAAAAGTCCGTTTTTCAGACAAAAATTGTACGGTGGAAAATCATCGTAAATAGATTCAAAGCTCATTTTGTTTGTTTTTTCGTCTACTTCTTGATAAATCAGAGACACAATATAGCTTTTATTTAAGAATATGCTAAAAAATGCAAAAAACCAAAAAAGTCAATTTTGAAAAAAAAAATTTCAGTAATTGTTGATAATTTTGTTTAAATTTCAAAAAAATGTTAAAATTAATTTCACCAATCGATTCTACGTGAAAAAATATTTGAGAAACTGTATTTTGTTGTTAAAAATTACTTCAATATTTAGGGGTGGTAAAGGGTTGCTTCTGGAGGGTGAATAAAGTAATGATCGTTCTCATGCAATTTTCGGCTAAAATTGACGTTAAACAAAAAATTAGTAATCAATAAAAGTTGTAGATTTTGAAAAATTCTTCAAGTTTTGTAGAGGTCATTTTTACCATAACCTCAAAATTGAAAAAAAAATGCAAAAAATGTATTTTTTCACATTTTTTTCTTTTTCAAACTTTCTTATTATTTCTTTCCTTCTTATTTTTGTGTACTTAGTAGACAAAATATGTGGTTGAATAAAACTATGATAGTAATGATATTAGAAACCTTTAAAAGTTAAAAAAATATATACGGAAAGATTAACGCGCATGATCAGAACTACAGACAGTACACCTATCTCTCAATCATAGAGGCTCTATGGGTGTTTGTTATACACGATGCTTTTATTTTCCGCCATACCATTGCTACGCAGATCTTTGCAGGAGTTGTCAAGATTCTGGTAATTGTTGCATTATACAACAAGTTTCAGAAGATGTAAGCGATGTTGAAGACGAAGAGCCAAGTCCTCAAAATAATATAAACAATGAGGAAGTCGAAGATAATTTTGAAGAAGAGATGGAGTGTGAAGATTCGTGGTTTAGCGAAGAATCGGAGGGTGAAGAAGAAGAACTGATTCATGTATATAAAAGAAAGAGATTATTGTAGTTTGCAATGTGTATTTTTAAGATTTAATCATTTTTTCATTATGAAAAGTTCTTTTTTTTAAGTTTTGATCATATTTTAACAAAATAAATACATATTTTCCTCATGAACTTCCTATGAGTTTCCTCAACATCTTGAACATTTTTTCCAAATTAAAGTTACAACTATAATACTTTTATTCAACCACACATTTTGTCTACTAAGTACTCAAAAATAAGAAGAAAAGAAATAATAAGAAAGTTTGAAAAAGTAAAAAATGTAAAAAAATACATTTTTTGCATTTTTTTTCAATTTTGAGGTTATGGTAAAAATGACCACTGCAAAACTTGAAGAATTTTTCAAAATCTACAACTTTTATTAATTACTAATTTTTTGTTTAACGTCAATTTTAGCCGAAAATTGCATGAAAACGATCATTACTTTATTCACCCTCCAGCAGCAACCCTTTACCACCCCTAAATATTGGAGTAATTTTTAACAACAAAATACAGTTTCTTAAATATTTTTTCACGTAGAATCGATTGGTGAAATTAATTTTAACATTTTTTTGAAATTTAAACAAAATTATCAACAATTACTGAAATTTTTTTTTTCAAAATTGACTTTTTTCGTTTTTTGCATTTTTTAGCATATTCTTAAATAGAAGCTATATTGTGTCTCTGGTTTATCAAGAAGTAGACGAAAAAACAAACAAAATGAGCTTTGAAAAATTTATTTACGAGGATTTTCCACCGTACAATTTTCGTCTGAAAAAAGGACTTTTTTTTTTTTTTAAATTCAATATCAAAAATTTTCCATTATTTTCTTTTGAAAATTTTTTTGGTTATTTATAATATATAAAGGTATCTTTTCACCAAGTTTCATAGCAATTCATCAATTTTTGTAAAAGTTATAATATAAAAACGAAAATTTTATTATTTTTTGAAAAATTTTTAATTTTCTCGATAATTTTAAGGTTATGATGAAAAGTACCCTTCACAAAAATGAAAGATCTCTTTATTACCTACAACTTTGCTGTTGAACATTTTCATCTCCGACGTCAAATTTTCTCGTAATACGCATCCAAACTATTGACTTTGAATTTTTTTCACTTTACCCCACCCCCCTAAGTTAGTCCCCAAGGTCAGTAACTGCATTTATTTTTTTTTTTCATGTTAGTAACCCCCCCAACCATTTCCCGTTGGGCTAGTTCTGGCTTCTATTTTTCCGTATTCTGATTAAAATTATGTTACTTTGCCCCGACTAAATAGCTTATTTGAAAAGAAAAACCATACGCAATAATAATGATAATAATGATTTTTACCGCACTAGTGCGTTAAACTGATTTTTACCGTACTAGTGCGTTAAAGTAAAAGTTACCGCACTAATATGGGTGTGTAAAAACATAATTTACGCACGATTGTAGATAAAATCTATAACTTCCCATCCCAAATTTTCGGAAACGAACAAAATCTTATTTTCTTGATAGACCTCCATTACTGTAAAAAAATACTATTCTGAAAATTGATTGATCGATTTGAGCCAATCGAATGGCAGATACATCAGCTTCGATTTGAAAAGAATTAAAAAGATTATTACACTATTTTTCGATTCAATTTTTTATAATACAAACTTTTTATATATTTTGCATGGAAATGTGGTTTGATGTGTTTTTTTTTCTGTTGTACATTATTCAGTTCTTATATTTTTCGCTTTGTCAATAAATTATAAAATTTTAAAGACAGTAACACACAAATCATAGAGAAGAATTATGTATAAAACTGGTAAATAGAGAGAATATAAATCCTTTTTATATGCACATTCTGCACAAATACAACTATTCTGTAATTTATACTCTCGAAGAAAACCATAGAATATTATCGATAGAACCATAGCGATAATGAGGAAGGCATTAATTTAATTTCGTTTCCGTGTTATGCCTAAACTGCGTGTTCTAACACACTTGCTCCGGTCAGATTAGAACAAGCCGTACCTTTGTATTTCGCATATTTTAGCTGGATGGACTTTATGTTCACATGCTTTGTTACTTACTCTATTTTCATCACGAAATGGCATAATAGGAAAAAATAGAGAAATTAAAACTGAATTTGCCAAATATCAAAAAAGGACTATTAGCGAGAGATGGATGAATATAACCGACACCTAATAGTCATTTCACCCATAGATATATGTTCCGACAAGTTTAACAGAGGGTTAATTCTTGAATTGAAAATTGTTTTAGTAGAATCATATATAGCAGACATTGATGTCTTATATATATATATATATATATATATATATATATATATATATATATATATATATATATATATATATATATATATATATATATAATGAAGTGAACTAGGACATTTATTTGAAACAAATCAATCAAACTTCCTAGCAGAGCTGCTTATACGAGTTCACGAAACATCGAAATGCCTCCATTGGTATGGAGGCATTGGATGGTGTATGTTAGAAACATTAAGTTGTTTATCACAATCAGTGGAAATGATAGACAGTCTGTTTCGCCCTTATTTGGGGCTCATCAGTATCATCCATCCATCGAAAGTGATAACCAACCAAATATTTCTAACGGCGTTATATTTTCCTTCCAGTGACTATATGGCATATAAATATGACACAGCGCCACCAGTCGGAAACAAATGAACCACATCTTACAGATAGAAGAAAACATTTCGGCAACGAGAACTCGTACGTCCTGACACCCGAAGGTGGTTACTATATTCGCTAAGCAAGAGTAAAGTTGATACATCAATTCGATGTAATTCAACATTCACACGCCGCAAGTAACAAGCGCTCCAATTTTATCCCTTTTACAGGTAGCAAATGAATAGAAAACAGAATTCTTCGTGTTATCGATACACGTTCGTGGCAATAAAATGAAGTGAAACTAGGACATTTATTTGAAACTAATCAAACAAACCTCCTAGCGGAGCTGGTTATACGAGTTCACGAAACATCGAAATGCCTCCATATACCTTGGATGGTGTATGTTAGAAACATTAAGTTGTTTATCAAAATCAATGGAAATGATAGACAGTCTGTTTCGCCCTTATTTGGGGCTCATCAGTATCATCCATCCATCGAATGTTACTTGCGGCGTGTGAATGTTGAATTACATCGAATTGATGTATCAACTTTAGCTTGCTTAGCGAATGTAGTAACCACCTTCGGGTGTCAGGACGTACGAGTTCTCGTTGCCGAAATGTTTTCTTCTATCTGTAAGATGTGGTTCATTTGTTTCCGAGTGGTGGCGCTGTGTCATATTTATATGCCATATAGTCACTGGAAGGAAAATATAACGCCGTTAGAAATATTTGGTTGGTTATCACTTTCGATGGATGGATGATACTGATGAGCCCCAAATAAGGGCGAAATAGACTGTCTATCATTTCCATTGATTGTGATAAACAACTTAATGTTTCTAACATACACCATCCAAGGTATATGGAGGCAGTTCGATGTTTCGTGAACTCGTATAACCAGCTCCGCTAGGAGGTTTGTTTGATTAGTTTCAAATAAATGTCCTAGTTCACTTCATTTTATTGCCACGAACGTGTATCGATAACACGAAGAATTCTGTTTTCTATATATATATATATATATATATATATATATATATATATATATATATATATATATATATATATATATATATATATATATATTATATATATATATATATATATATATATATATATATATATATATATATGTTCGTATGTATATGTGCTTATGTATTTTTAAGTTGTTTACACCATGAAGGAAGAAATTTTGAAGCAATAGGGTTGAAAGTTTGTAAAAGATATGATACATTGGATGGGATTGGTTTTAGTTCGAATTTGTTGGGGGGTTGACCTAGCTGGGGAGGAAATATATCTTATTTATACGGCAGAAGACGCAATTTTGTGGCAATAAGGTTGAAAGTTTGTATCTAGGTAGTTTCATATGATATCTTGGACGGGATTAGTTTTGGTTCGAATTGGTTGGGGGGTGACACCCTGGGGGAAGAAATAATTCTTGTTCGCATTATAAAGGGCGTAATTTGATTTTAGAGCAATAGGATTGAAAGTTTGTGGGTATGTAGATTCGTATGATATCTTGGATGGGATTGGTGTTGACTTGAATTGGTTGGGGGTTAACCCCCCGGGGGAAGAAATAAATCTTGTTTTCACAAGAAAAGGCACTATTTTGTTGCAATAGGGTTGAAAGTTTGTAAGTTGGTAGTTTCGTATAATATCTTGAACGGAATTGCTTTGAATACGAATTGGTGGTTGACCCCACAGGCAGGAAAAAAATCTTGTTTACACGATAGAGTGCGCAATTTGTTTTTGAATTTGGCATAAAATCATAATTGAACGAATAGATCTTTAAATTGGATACGTTATGGAAACCTGATTTTTAATGCAGCTCAGAAATTTTTATGTTTTAAACGTACTATTCTGTTTTTCTTGAATCTAGTAGTATTGAAAAAGGTTAAACTGGGCCGTGGAGAAAGCAAATATTTTTGTTTCAATTTACAACTTTTTTCAAGTTTTTATATTTTATTTCGAACATATACTGGTTTTTCAATTTTTTTTTATGAAAAAAGATATTATTATTTATGTTATATACTTATGAAATTTCATAATGTTTCAAATGATTAAAGACCTGAAGCCAGTGGCGTCTTCAAACGGAGTCGCTGACTAATTAAACCAATATTTACAAGAAATACTTGTTCATAACAATCAAAAACAAGTGTGAGTATAGTTATTTTCAGATTTTAAGAGAATGAGTAATTTGACTTTTGACGACGAACTTGACTTTATTACTGACAACATAATTTTCAAGGGCTGATGAAGAAGTAAAATAACCTTGAAACTTCAGAATTGATGAATGAAAAAGTATTAATGAAATTAAAAATATTCGTCATCATTATGTATTCGAATTCAATGATTCAATCCCAATAGATACGACATTGGATGGATTTCTATCAAAAAAACTAGTCAAAAAAATCACTGAAATTTGATAAAAGCTATTTTAAATTCAATAAATGCTTTTCTAAATTCAATAAGCTTCTGTTTGTTTCATTACTGCGCTGATTAAATTGTCCCCTTCAGATATCTTGGTGATCCACACCCAACAAAAAATTAACTAGCCGTCTTCAGGTTTCATGTGTCATAACTCGCAAGTTGATCCCTTTCAAAATCACGTTCAGTACCGAAAATTCACGGTTACTTCAGGAATTATCCTTTATGATACACGTTCACTGATAGCAGTGCCCTACATCTTGATTAGGTTGAATGATACCTGCGGGACAGATAAATATTAAATAGAACCTTCAGTAGCCAACTCACATCTCGAAAATGGCCGCCATAAATATCTAGAAGGCTTAGTGAATTCATGTTTCTACCCCGCGATCCCTTGATGCGTTTTTGTTCCTTACTTCGTATATATACACACCGAAAGTCGTAGTCTTATATAGCGGGCGTAATCCTCTTTACGACGTTACACTATGCCTCTTTGAAGTTTTCGAATTCATTGGCGTCACCCAGATAACGGGGTGAATAGTTCAAAAGGTCAATAATAGTACGTCTTTTTTGAACAATTACCGCTTAAAAAGTTGAAAGAATTCTTAGGAACTATGCGATAATTTAACATGATGAACAAAAAGAAAACTTTAATTTACTACGTTTGTTATTACAAAAATACTTTGAAAAATATCAAACTACGATTGCAATTTCGGTCACTAGACCATCATCGGGCAGACTGAGTTGAGAAGATCGTGCAAGATAAGATTCAAAGAACACCAAGAATCTTTTTTGAAAAATAAAATGGATTCAACCTTTTCAAATCATTGACGTGAAAAGCACCTGTTTCCACAAATAGACCAAGAGGGACCAAACTAACTTACTTAGAATAATTGGAAATTTTTGAACTCACTGATAACTGCCAAGTTATGCACAAATTACCAAAAGGGACCAAACTAACTTACTTAGAATAATTGGAAATTTTTAAACTCACTGATAATGCAAATGGCAATAATAACCATAATGCTAATATTTTATTTTCATGAGTATCAACAAAAACACTAAAACAGAATAAAATAGCAAAAACAGAGAAAAAACGTCAAAAGAAATCTTACAAAACTATCACATTCAACTACTAAAGTAACTGTGTCATGTTGTATGGTTAACATATTATCAGTGGATTATAACTCAATTTTCAAAAATTGTAAAAGTCAGATGTTAATTGGAATTTTCTTGGTAGCTTATTTAAGAGTTTCACTGTCATATAAGTTCATTATTCCACTCTGCATAAGGCTCACGTTGTGCCGAATACATAAATAGGTCTCCATTTTCCTAGTTATATATATTCTTCGTAGTAATTTTTGTATTTGTATACAAATAAAAAGAATTTTAATATATCCAATGAGTCCAATGAACAAAAACAAAACTTGAATTTACTACGTTTATTATCACAAAAATGCTGGTTCTCATACAAGTTTGATAGATAAAATGATAAACAAGAAATATAGTCAACTAGCGTACAACAGCATATATTCTCAAACGAAAGGAGAAAAATTGGAAAAATTCACATCTTTAACATATTTTGGTCCTCTAACAGAAAAAGTTGCTAATGTCATACCTAAATGTAATATTAAAATTGCTTTCAAACCTAAGACAAAACTCTCAGCATTTTTATTCAATGCCAAAGATATCACTTCAAAATTTGGAAGTTCGGGAGTTTATAGGTTGATTTGTCCTGTATGTAAAGGAGTGTCTATAGGTCAGACTGGTCGATCGTTCAAGACAAGATTTAAAGAACACCAACAATCTTTTTTGAAAAATGAAACGGATTCAACGTTTTCAAATCATTGCCGTAAAAAACCACCACCCATTTCCACAAATAGATAACTTTCAAATTATGCACAAATTACCGTAAGGAACCATACTTACTTAGAATCATTAGAAAATTTTAAACTCAATCATAATGCAAAAGATATATTGCTGAACGACCAGATTGACTTGATATATTCTCCTATATTTAGTGTATTCAATTAATAATTATTTTTCTAAGAACATTTTATTGTAGAAATTGGGAAACCCACCCCGATTAGCCCTTCATGAAATATGTTGCTTTTGTCTATTTAGGCACCTGTAATAATTCTTCTCCACCCGTGAGCGTCAAATCTATAATTATGTATTCAGTTTTTAACTCAATCTGGCCGATGATGGTCTAGTGACCAAAATTGCAATCACAGTTTAATATTTTTCATCAAATTTTTGTCATAATAAACGTAGTAAATTCAAGTTTTAATTAACACTTAGCTCATTTAGAGGTTGAATTTAAAAGATAAAGACTGACGTGGACACGTAAATGCAGCATTTCTGCTTGTAGCTTCTATCATTTCTCAACATTAACCAAAAAATTAGCTCACTTTATGTTAGAAAACTTGCTATGGATTATGTCCATAGCAATTTCCCTAACATAAAGCGTTATTTACTGATTTCCACAAACCTGAACTTAGATGGAAACTCTTGTCGTGCCAATCAGGTGTTCGAACAATCTTTCAAGTACTCGATTCAAACACAGCACAGTATTCTTTCTTATATGGAGACAAAAATCTGAAAATATAGCAGGTGTCCCATTTGAAAATCGAATGTTTATGTTACTTTTAGCGAGCTCGTCAAAAAATACAGTATTATGCATTGAACAGATCTTCCAAATTTCTTTTCAGTATCACCAAGAACAACCTTCCGTCAACCATGTTGTTGTGTTCGGAGGAAGCTCCATATGAATTGTCAATCGTTAAATGACGATTTCGACCGCTCAATTTCCTAACGCCTGCTGCGTGAAGCAACTTCGTTCTAAAAAATAAATTGGATAGAAAAACTAATACAAACATATTGTCTATTCTTTCCAATAAGCTACATTACAATTCTCTGGATAACTACCATAAAATCTTCAATTATACAATATTCCTTTATTTCCTGTGCTTAAAATTGAATGGAATTGCCTCGTGTTATTCGTGTAACCTTTTAGCTGATAACTATAGATAGAAAAGACCGACATTATATCCAGGAGCGTCTTTGAATTTTTTTTTTATTTAAAAAGGCTTTACAAATTTACAATAAGCACATATGTGCATCTTGTTATATATATATATATATATATATATATATATATATATAAATATATATATATATTTATATATATATATATATATATATATATATAAATATTATATATATATATATATATAATATATATATATATATATATATACATATATATATATATATATATATATATTTATAATTATATATATATATATATATATTTATATGTATATATATATATATATATATATACATATATATATATAGTAAGAAAACTATCTTACTCAGTCTGAATGTGCTGAGGACGTGCGCATATCATCGAACACCAAGAAAAAAAGAGAAATCGCTTCATCAAATAGCGGCTGTTAGATAAAAAAGTTTATGTCGCTTAAAAGCTTCCTAGTTTTCTAGCATAACCTTGAATTACGTACAATTGTTAAAGCTATAACAGGGGTGCAAAGAATCCATCTGTTCACCCTCCAGAAAGCTGAATTTTGGATATGTTCTCACGCTCATAGACCTTTCCGCCTTTGCTCAACGATTGATTTTTTGGTTGGTCATCGAGAAACACCGAATACCAAATCTCAACCCATTGGCTCTGATGGAAATGTATCTGGAAAAAAATATATATAAATAATAAAATTTCGAAAATTGTGGTCTAGGAAGCGTAAAACGGATGTAAAAACCAATCCAATACATTCCAATAATCTATTATTTTCTGAGAATATACGACTACGAAGAAATTTCATAATAATGAAATGTTTATTTAACAATTAAATAATTGTTAAATAAACATTTCAGATAATGTACCTACTGTAAAACATTTAGATTCTAAGTCAATATGATGAAGACACTGTGTGTCGAAATAATTCATAATATTTGGAATAAAGTGGGTATCAAGCTTTAATAAACATGTTTTATTTCTTAACCCTTTCCGGCCCAAATTATTTTTTTGTGGAAAAAATATTACGTATGGTTTGATAATGCTTTATTAGAGATACTCGAAGATAATGAAACAAATTTCAATATAAAAAAACACAAGGATTATCCTATAGGATGTGGTCACTCCACATAACCAGTAGGAACATATAACCAAACAATATAACCTATTTTGCGTAATATAACATGAAACAGTTTTTGTCATGTTTCAAACACAATTCTACTTTACACGCTGAACATTTCTTACAAATCATACAACTCATCTGCATGAAGATTTTCTAGATATTCAGTTATTGGGTTTCCAACCATCCCGGATTGCCCGGATGACTCCGGTAATAATGGTCAACCTCCCGACTTCTGGGGGTGACTAATTTCCCAGTTTTTTTTAAATTATATACGGAACTGCGCTCTACTAATCAAACTTCGATTTTTTGAGATTATGATTTTGTGGTAAAAAACTGTCAAATATTAGAAGCAGAGTATATATAAATTAAAAATAAATAAATGATTGACATTTTCTTCAACTCCCTCCCTACTAAACTCCTTAAAAAATCACCCGGGTTGGTCCTTTCGAAAATTGGCAAGCCTATTCAGTAGGTAGGTACTCTATCAAACTTGCTTCCTCAGAACTAAAATAAGATAACACGATTACGTAAGTGCCCAGTGGTCACTTCAGGAGACCCCAACAAAATCAGTAATTTCGAAAGAAAGGAAACATTTACGTTCAATATATTCATGAAAATGCATAAGTAAGATATAAGGAAATAACTTTGGAGCCATTTTTCCACCATTCATAAATAAAAATAACAAATTCACACAGTTTCAGCAGAGCCTCTAAGTAGTGCCCAACTATTGTAAACAAATGCACGTTATAGGCGCTTCGACTTATTTCGGTCTGTCTTTGATGAACACGTCAAATTTTGCTGCGTTAGACAACCCAGAAAACACACTGGTATACTGAAATAGCCAACGAGCAGTTTTACTCATGACTAACAAACTGTGGTCTTCCTAGCTAACCAGTTGCCCTGAAAGGGTTAATATGAATTGTCATCAAGTGAAGGTTACTTCGAGTCAAAATATTATTTTATTTATTACGAAAAAATTAACATAGTTACCAGAAAGAATATCAATTACCTTATAGAATCAAAATTTCATAAAAAATGAAATTTTTTGAGTTATCCCAAAATGTTCTGAAAATTTAGTCATAGCTTCATTAACATAATTAACAATAACCTCTTCTATCGCAGAACACAGTAAAGAGAAAAATAACAAATTCAGCATCATAAATGAAAAACTTTATTTAAATTTCAAGTTATTTTTCTCTCAAAAAATGCATATTTTCAGGTTGTATTTATTTCCTAATCTATCATCTAGGAGAATAGATAAACCCAAGTTGTTGATTGTATGAGGTGAAAACAATAGTTTGAAACTGCTCGAAAATATCAATTATCATAACCTCTCATTGCAAGTTGAATGAGAGAGTTTCTCATAGTATATTTAGTCAAACTCTGTTTACTTTAATGGAACTTACTTGATGATAAAAGCTGTAAATGGATTCCAGCTAGATGTTAGAATATTAATTTCTTCAATGAAATGCCTTACGCTCTTCAATAACACCCGCCTCTGAACATTGAACGTAATCTTCTTTAGAGCATTATGTGATGTCTCTTTAAAGTTCTCTACGGCCTGACCTCTTTATTACTTGAGCCGTCGTCGCACTGGGTTAGGGGTTGTAATGTAGGGGCCAAATGTGAAAAAGGAAGTCTTACTGAGGATGAGCCTAACGAAATATGCAAGACCGTTACGAACGATGAAAAAATCAGTTTTAACTCACAGTAGCGTCACAGTTATGTTACTCCAAAGCTCATTGATCTTGTGTGATCATTCAAAGAACGGTAAATGATGTAGTACCTATGTAGTTCTGAAAAAATTACTTGAATTTTCTATGACGTGTGAGAGTAGGGCTGCCAATCGTGTCCTAATATATATTTATAGTGATATACAGTATTGTACTACATTTCGTTAAAGAGATTAGTAGTACCTATGCTGAAATACTATATTTCATTCATTTGGATCAACCTTTTTTGCAACAATAGTTACTTATGTACCAAGTGCGTTATATAGATCCTAACGCCCTATGGTCGTTAGGATCTAGTAACGCACGTGGTGCATACAAGATTTTATTTTTCACGAAAAAATTATTTTATTATAATGAAAAATCGATTTTAAAATTGGTTCATTGCTCCTATACTTTCCATTTTCCTTCTCATAGAGGCATGCCATTTGTTGATATTTTGACGTTTGTGAATATTTTTGTCATCATATTCAGTGAATGTCATTGCTGGTTTCTTTGTGTAGTCTTATAGAAATAATGGAAATGAAAATGAATTCACCCAAGAATATCATAGAAAATGCAGCTAAAGCTGCGAATAATTCATTGTCGTAGAAATCCAGCGTCGTATATGACAAGGATTATAAAGTATTTAATCAATGGAGGTTGCTTCATTCTTTCTCGTACAATTAGCGGGCGTTATGATCCATTATGCCCGCTCATAATGCCCTTGAACATAATGAGTGCATTTATTGCAATCGTATCTAAGGTAAAATCAACAAATAATATAAAAGTGAAAAATAAAAAAATAAACGCTCCTTCAACATATGCGATAAGCTTGTATTGGAATACGCCTTAGTCTTACTCCATTTCGAACTTTCATTTTAATGTCAAAA
>JARQZK010002989.1:297500-306855 GCA_030704885.1 Cynegetis impunctata
TCGCCCTTATTTGGGGCTCATCAGTATCATCTATCCATCGAAAGTGATAACCAACCAAATATTTCTAACGGCGTTATATTTTCCTTCCAGTGACTATATGGCATATAAATATGACACAGCGCCACCAGTCGGAAACAAATGAACCACATCCCACAGATAGAAGAAAACATTTCGGCAACGAGAATATAGTTTTCTATATATATATATATATATATATATATATATATATATATATATATATATATATATATATATATATATATATATAAATATATATATATATATATATATATATATATAGTATATATATATATATATATATATATATATATATATATATATATATATATATATATATATATGTATATATATATAAATATATGTAATATATATATATATATGTATATATATAGATATATATATATATATATATATATATATATATATATATATATATTATATATATATATAGATATATATATATATATGTGTGTGTGTGTGTGTGTGTGTGTGTCTGCGAGTATACAGATATATACATATATGTGCAACAACGGTACTGAACAAAACAACAGAAAATCACGATTTTGACAAAGCAAAACATTCAATATGAGCGAATATTATACTACATCAGAATTGTTCTGCCAGTGTTCAACTTATGTAATTCTCCTAAACCTTTATCAAGCTTTGAGAATATATCGAGAATTCAGATTTCCTACATTTATTTCAAGTTGGGTAATTTTCTTCCCGACGGTTATTATCACGCATCACACCCACTTTTCATCCTTCAACTTCGCATCGCTGAAAAGTGGATTGCTAAGACATATAAAGAAAAGCAGAGCATAAGTGTTTTCTCCGTTTCTCAGAATGAGCCCATTTCCCAACTGAGGCCATTAACGGAGTCTTATGTCGCTGTATGTCTGTTTGTCTGTCACGATAAATCCGGCGCTGGACGGAATAGCTATTTGGACGTGCACTTATCCATCCTTCCTTTCTTGTCGCGTCCTGATTCAACAAGGCTGCATTATCGAGATATTCTTGTAGAAGGAATGTTTTCCTTCCGACTGATACATGTTATCAGAGGCGTGCTTTCTGATAGCGGAACCAGTAAAAATCGGAAACCTTTGAAGAATATCCGAACGTTCACGTGATAAGATAATGGTGATTCCAAGAACTTAGAATCAAATTGAGAAAAATTCGTATATATTTACATGAATATATACATATATATATATATATATATATAATATAATATATATATATATATATATAAATATATATATATCTAAATGTATATATTGTATAATATATATATATATATATATATATATATATATATATATATATATATATATATATATATATATATATATATATTTATCAGAATAAATTCAAGTCCATTCGAAATTTCAGAGAATCAGTATTTTTTTATGATCAATAATTTCAAAGAATTACAACTGAATCGATGTTATGATTTTAAATAGAATTAGAACTATATACCAAATGAAAAAACTAGGAGCGTTAGTGTGCAATCTTATCAACATCTTCAGATTAATTGACATATCATTGTTGTGTACTACGGAAATAAATTATTACATCATTTAAATATTAATAAGACAAAAAATAAAAAAATAAAAAAAAATATATATATATATATATATATATATATATATATATATATATATATATATATATATATATATATATATATATATATATATATATATATATATATATATATATATATACATATATATATATATATATACAGGGTGTCCCACCGGGAAAGAACGCGATCTGTATATGCAAAACTACACATAAAAAAATTTTGAAAATTTGACGGTATACTAATATCGATAGGGGCAACTCGACTAAAATATTTTCAAGATTGTGGCACGTCCGGTTATACCGGAAGTAGATACCAACTTGCTTATTTCAAATGGGATACCCTATATATTAATACGTAGATTCTACGTACAATTCTAGGCAGATTTTATGTATTATGTCCTATACCTAAGTCTAAGCGTTTTTGACATATTTAGGTTTTTATGTCAAAAATCACGATTGTAAGCGCTGATATAATTATCAATTGTTCCTATAAGGAAGCCCTTATTACTAACTTTAGTTTGGACCTCTTGTTGAAAAGGACCTACTCTTATAGATTTTGTATAATATTTGGATAACTAGTCATACAGGGTGTCCAAAAAATAAAATCTAAAATGAGATTGAGAAAACTGTCCAAAATCAATTTTTTCAAATGGAAACCCCCTATATTTATTATTTTATAGTATTTAGCATCAAAAATTAAGGTAACTTTGTAAAAGGTTATCTGTACCTAAAATTGTTAGTTTTCGAAATATTGCCAATTTAATATTTTTATATGACGATTATGCCACGATCAAGTTACTCTTAGTTGGCTCTGACGTTGGCATCATGAAACAATCAAACTAAATAAATTTTTGAGCTGTCACTGTCACACGTCATTTGAAAATTATTAATAATCATGCCGGGGCGCTTAAATTATACGTACGAAGATTATTTAAACTTATTTATTATTTATGGACAATGTTATAAAGCGTTATCAAGAACATGTGAAAAATTTGCCATCCGATATCCGCAAAAACAAAAGGCATCGGTAAAGGCTGTAAAGCAACTTTAGTCGAGTTGCCCCTATCGACATTAGTATACTGTCAAATTTTCAAAATTTTTCTAGGTGTAGTTTTCCATATACAGATCGCGTTCTTTCCCGGTGGGACACCCTGTATATATATATATATATATATATATATATATATATATAAAAATATATATATATTTATATATATATATATATATATATATATATATATATAACTTTTTGATAATTATTAGCAATAACAGGCTTGGTGAATCTCAAAAAAAACTCGATTTTATTAAAAAGTTTACGTTTTGCCAAGTGCTTTCGTGGCTTTTTCAAAACTTCTGAAATATTGAAAATGCCACGAATGTCGTGGCGAAACGTAATCGTTTCAATAAAATCTAGTTGTTGTGAGATTCACCAAGCCTGTTATTGCTAATAATTATCAGCAACTTGAAAATTGTTCACAGGCAACAACAATTCAAATAAATATATAAATATATATGTATATATATAAAGTTTTGATAAAGCCACGAAAGGCGAAACGTCAACTTTTTAATAAAATTGAGTTTTTTGAGATTCACCAAGCCTGTTATTGCTATATATATATATAAATATATATATATATATATATATATATATATATATATATATATATATATATATATATATATATATATACCGGGTGTAAATGAGTGATGGGCCACCCCTATAACTTTTTAATGGATTCTTCGATTTTATTGAAATTTGGGTGGTTTATCTCAGACATAATTTTGAATTTTTTCACATACAAAATGAGTATGGCTGACTTCCGGTTTCACAGAAAACGATATAAAAATTAAAAATTCAAATGGAACACCCTATATATTTTCACATATTTTAAGTCTGAGGCTTCAAATACATACATTCCATCTGTCAAATGTCAATTCTAGCGCCGTTTCAATTTTGTTTTTCATTTTGTTTTTTTCATCGTTGATGGATGCGACGTCGTCTAAATCATAGATAATTGATTTTAAAGATCGCCGAAAGTAATAATTTTTCAAAAAGTTCATTTTCGTGAAGTTTGTTAACAATTAAATTCTTTTTCGAACCAAAACTCAGTTTTTCAAATGAAAACATATATGGGCCACCCTGTATATCAAAAAGCTCCTTCAAATTCCTTAAAAATGATTCACACGTCAGTTTTCTCAATTCCTAAATAACGAAGTAATAATCAAAAATCTTATTCTTATTAGTTCCCTTTGCCCCTGAGAACGACCCTGTTTACGAAATATGAAAAAAAAAATTTTACAGATGGAATGTATGTATTTGAAGCCTCAGAATTGAACTATGTAAAACTATACAAGGTGTTCCATTTGAATTTTTAATTTTTATATCGTTTTCTGTGAAACCAGAAGTCAGCCATATTGGTTTTGTATGTGAAAAAACTCAAAATTATGTCTGAAATAAACCACCCAAATTTCAATAAAATCGAAGCATCCATTAAAAAGTTATAGGGGTGGCCCATCACTCATTTACACCCGGTATATATATATATATATATATATATATATATATATATATATATATATATATATATATATATATATATATATATATATATATATATATATATATACACATATATTTATTCGAATTGTTGTTGCCTGTGAACTATTTCTAATCTCTTGATAATTATTAGCAATAACAGGCTTGTTGAATCTTAAAAAACTCGATTTTATTAAAAAGTTGACGTTTCGCCACGACATTCGTGGCTTTATCAAAACTTCAATAAAAAAAGTTTTGATAAAGCCACGAATGTAGTGGCGAAACGTCAACTTTTTAATAAAATCGAGTTTTTTATGATTCAACAAGACTGTTATTGCTAATACTCATCAAGATATAAATATATTTATATATTTATATTTATTTATATATATATATATATATATATATATATATATATATAATATATATATATATATATATATATATATATATATAGATATATATATATATATATATATATATATATATATATATATATATATATATATATATATATATATATACCTATGCTTGTGTACTTATACATGATCTGGCAAAATAACCGAAATACCTGATTTGATGTGGTTTAATTAGGATCTCAATTGACCTTTTTGTATATTTTATGTTAATTGATTAGGTCAATTTGGAATAATTTGTGAAAAAGGTACACTATAAAATGTAAAATAACATAATTATAAATTAATGTGATGAAGCACCTACAACAAACTAGAGTTTTTATAGATAATTGTGTAGGTATATTGCAAGTTCTTATTTCAATACAGAAAATTGAGAGTAACGTGATTTGTCAATAATATCTATCATAAAAAATAGATGAACAGTTTGTGTCATACTGCGATAATAAGTTCGGATAAGAAAGTTATCTAATGTTTACTCTGAAATATTATTTCTTTCTATGAAACCTTTCTACAAAATCAAAAATCACTTGCAGGTACTCGAAAAAATATAAATACAACGAGATGCATTCAAGATATTATTAGACGAAATCATATCTTGAATAATATGATACACACGGAAAGTCTGTAAATGCCACTAAATAGTAAATAAAATATTTCAAAATGTTTAGGTAATTAAGTTCAACGACCCTGTATTTATCCACATAGATATTGAAAAATTAGAAATTCATTCAAATAACAGTTGTCAACGCTGGAACACAGAAATATAATCATATTCATAATTTCAAATATTTCATACCGTTACTGGCATGATGAAATAAGACATAGATATCAAATTAATCTGTGATTGTCATGCAACTATCGATAGGAATGAAGATAGGCACTGAGTATGGTGGCGGTTCATCGATTATCATCATAGCATAGAAGTTCTGTGATTTGAATTCAATTGACGTTGTGATAATATCTTTTTGATTTTTAAAACAATTCAATAAAATGGATAAGACTTATCCAAAAAATAAGTATTGCCTCTCGTGGAAAACACACGCCAAACATGTGTTCAAATCGTTGTGTTGTTTGATGGAACACCAAAGCCTAGTGGATATTGCTATTTGTTGTGGAAACAAAACCCTCCACGCCCATAAATGTATACTAGCTGCGAACAGCCATTACTTTCAAGACGAAATGGAGAGAAACTCAGCAGTGGAGCAGATTGTAATAACGGGTTTCCATTTTAGTGTGCTGAAGTCCATTATCGAATTTATGTATTGTGGCGAAACGATTATCAACGAAGAAGATGTGAAATACTTGATAGCAGCATCTAAAGTTCTCCAAATTCGAGGCCTTGATACTTTATTCTCAGATCGTCAAGAGTATCAACACTTAGCCGACGATGTTTACATTCCATATCCGCAGTTCATAAGTAGCAAACCGAAATATCCGATGGCATATCACCCTCCAAGTAATCCATCAATTTCAAACGGGGCAACTTTGAAATTACCAAGTTACTGCATTACCGATCCTTTCAATAAAAAAAAACTCAAGAGGAAATATCTGAGATCGGAAGCTGAAAAGGCGTGTGCTAAAGAAGCCCACGCGAGCAGAATGGCCCTGGCTCATTTGCAAAAGGAAATTGCGTCTACTTCTCAGGTGAATTCTTTCATAATCGAGGAGTCTTGCACGGAAACAACCGTTGAAAATTTTATACCCCACGCAGAGGAAGTTTGCATGGAATCCTCAAAAACAATCGAACCAGTCCAAATTATTGATTACACAAACGCCGATCAATCTTTCAATTCAGCAATGGGAAATTCGAAACAAAATATATTACAGTTTGGAAACATTCAAAATACTCAAGGTTTCAATTCGGATAAACTGAAAAATATTTTCGGAAGCGAGTCACCGGCAAATATTGAAATAATTTTCAAGACGAGCGATGGAAATTTTGTCACCGTGAATGACGAAGTTCTACAGAATATCTCGAAAGGAGGGCTTCAATACCAAATTGTCGACGAAAACGGACACGTTGGGGAAATCCAAGATTTCAAACCTCTGGAAAGGAGTGCCTGTGAGACTCAACAGAACTTGGATATGCTGAAGGAGTTCATGAAAACCACGAAAATTTCAGGCAACGATTCCGCGCAAACAGTTTGCGAAAATGTGACAGTTCCAAACGAAGGAACCTCGACCGAATCAGTGGACGTGATTGACGATAAAACTGAAATTTCCACGGTGATGCCTGATGGCTCCGAAATGGACGACGACAGAAAGCCGATTCAATTCATGCTACTCGATAACGGAGATTTTGACACTAGTATGCTTGGACCTTTTCCACAAACGATCAAACTATGTGCAGACAAAAATTTCTCAGATTGCGCCGAATTATCCAGACAAATGAATGAGGAAGTCGTCTCAGATTTCGTTAGGGAGGTTCAGGGCGAACATTCGACAAATTGTGATAAATCGTCTCTCAAGTTCTCACCGGATATCTTCTTTGCAGATTCGACAACAAGTAGTGTTTGTGGTGAAAAAAAGCTCATAAGTCTTCGTAAGACATAAGTTGTTCTACTGCTTCAGTCTAGTTTTATGTGTTTTTGTTCATTAAGTAAGTTAAACTTATTGACGTTGTTCAAATTTAATAAGTTGATACTAAATAAAATTCTAAATTATTTTTTCTCATTTTTCTTAAATAAGAACTAGGAGAAATTGATATTAATTATTATATAAATTTTTCAGTTCGTTATTCATTACATAAAGTTCAAGCTAACTAAAAAATAAGTCATATACACTCATTCCACGATCCGCAAATGTTTGAAGTCTATTCTTCAAATTCCTTGCAGTTTAATGTTACTCATTTTATTATATGTATGAATCGATAAATATAAAATTAGTACTGAAGATTACTGCAGAGAAATAAAAAATTTTAGGATAGAAGATAAACATTTTCATGTAAATTGTTCTCAAGATAAACTGAAACAATATATATGTTTAACAATTCGATAAAACTTGATTCTGAGAAAAATATTTTTATTTTCCTAATCTATCCGAGCTTACATCGAAGCATACATTTTCTTTATCAAAGAGGGATTTCTCAATTTTCCTTTCGTTGAAAAGTTCTTTGAAACGATGGCTTTCCTTTGATAAAAAAAACAGCTAGAGATACCCTTCTGGTACACATTTTCGTGAAGTAAAACTAAGAAGCAATCCATAACTTTTTTCTTGGAAAATATGAAAATCCTATGATGCTCTATCGCCATAGAAACTCAAAATTGAAATTTTCTCTTGAAAACTTGAAATTGAAATTGTATAAGATGTGTTTACAGAAGGTTTAGTTTCTTTAAGGTTTTACAATTGAATATAAATAACATCAGTAAAAATTTTTCACCTACGATGAAGAAGCTTGTAAAATATATTAAAGGAAATAATTTTTAAGAATTGAAGTTATATCTACGAAAAATAAATAATTTAACAGAAAAAGCCACAGAATGTTTAGGTACTACTTTCGACAACTTTGTGAAGAATAATTTTATATATATATATATATATATATATATATATATATATATATATATATAATATATATATAGGTATATATATATATATATATAATATATTATATATTAATATATATTATCAATATATTTTTATTTATATATATATTATTATATAGTATAATATATATATATATTATTTTATTTATATATATATATATATATATATATATAATATATATAATTATATATATATATATATATATATATAAATATATACATACATAAATATATGTTTTTGAATTTTGGATTTGTTAAAATCCATAATAATATAACTCTTTTCAAATTTTAATATCAATATTGCATCATGAATTATGAGTATATAAGTATTTTATTATATATTAGATAGCAGGCACAATCGAATAAATTAACAACATTTGAAAATAACTAATGGGAAATAAATTAATGTAGGAATCAAATTATAAATGAAATATTTTTTTAAGTTATGAAAATGAACATTTCACTATGAATTATTGTAAAAATAAGATCTAATTATGAAATGAATCACTACATTCAATCTTAGTAATGATTAGTTTTTGGTAACTACAGTAGGACACACGTTTCAATTTATATTAAGTGAAAAAACTGCATCTATAGAGATTGTATCGTGTAGATTCCGCTAGATCATTTTTAATTCTCCAATCAAATTCATCCAAAAGAAATTTTCACAATAGCCCTGATTTTTTTTTTAGAAAAGTTGATATTGAAATCGTCTGTTTTTTTCTTCAATTATTAATTCTGAGTCCTGATTATTATTATACGAATAAATAGATTATATATGTAAAAATAATAAATAATTCATCACTTCAGAATATGGAGTTATCTTTAATAATATACTGATATTATATTCATATCTTTATATATAGTATCTTGATCAAATTGACACTCACTTACAATGACTTCTCATCAAACTATCCTCAACCATTCTACTGAATCGGCTATCACAAATTCATTCCTTTACTTATGAATAAAACAACAACTATGTTTCATAGTAATTTCAATTATTTAAGAGAATATAACTCATAAACGAAGCCAGTTGACACGAAAGCCTAACAAGCTTTCTTGATGGTCCCGTGGGGGGTTCACAATTTTAGGCCTAGTTCAATTCTTTATCTGGAGTGTAACTTGTTATAAGGAAACTTCGTTTTCGAAATAACTTCTGCCTTATTAGTCCAAGCAACAGAGCACAATATAAGTCGTTTTTTTTTGACTGATTCCATCTGAAAACCAACTATGCCATCGTGAGCAAAAAG
>JARQZK010002990.1:0-37500 GCA_030704885.1 Cynegetis impunctata
GTGGATTTATGATATAAACATCTATAGATATATTTATTTGTTTATATTTAATGATGAAAGTACATTTTTAATTTTTTTAAATATTTTTCATTTCTATTTGTTTTATTCATTTAGAGTTTACTATGAGAGATTTTTTATTTATTATTTTATATTAGAATAATTTTTTGCAAATAGATCTCAATCTTTAAACATGAATCGGTAGACTGCATTTTTTAAATCTATAACTTTCCTCCAAAAAGTCGCTCTATGATATTTACGTCTATATTTGTTTATATTTAATGATGAAAGTACATTTTAATTTTTTTTTTATATTTTTCATTTCTATTTGTTTTATTCATTTGGAGTGTACTATGAGAGATTTTATATATTAGAATAATTTTTTTCATTTTTCCAAAATGTTTTAAAATGAATATTCGTTTTCCAGTATACACTTCTAGGTAAAAAGACAGAAAAAGCTGTATACTCCTTTCTTTTTTTCACGTTTATTTATTTTAGTTCCTACTATGTTAAAAACAAGCCCCCTCAAGAATGTATTTAGCCCCCTCTAGAAAGCAGTGCTGGCTACGACCCTGTCTGCTGCCCACGCATTCTTATATATTATAGCTGCTAAAATAAATAGAAAACAACGTTATTGATTAATCGAGGTGATATTGATAGTAATCAGGCTTCTTTGAGAATTGTCTGCATTCCATTCATGATGATAATTCTAGTCTCAAATCATCTAATCTCTTTTATCTTGTCTCTATCATGTTTCGTCTGAGTAGAACGTTTTTCATATATTCGTCAAAATATTTGATGGTATTTCAAATGAATAATGCACCTATTCACTCGTTAATCTCCTGTCCAAACAATGTTTCTCAAGAACAAACAATAACACTTTATATCATTACTAAGACGTAATTCAGTAGAATTTTTGAATATTTTTCAATGTTGTAGATCCGTGTTAGTTATCTAAAATTTTGAAGAATATCTGAACAACCGACCAAGTGCGAGATGGACTCGCACAGGAAGGTTTCCGTACCATTTAATAATAATAATAATTTATTTTCCTTTCTGACAAAATAACATTTGTATAGGAATTGTCGAATGAACAAGAAAATATCACATTTTCCTTAAAAAATCTTCTACAGAATATAAACATTTATCAACCAATACATTTTTCAACTTATCCCTAAATACTTTTAGATTAGGGGACTCAATGACAGACTTTGGCAGTTTGTTGAAAAATTGTGGCCCCAAAGAGTCAGGTGACTTACATCCTACCTTATTGTAAGGAACATACAAATCATTTTGCTGACGTGTATTAACGTCATGTTTATCTTTCACTAAATTAAAATAGTTATTTAATTTATTAATGACAGCGATTAATGGTTGATATATTTTAATAGTTCGAGACCATTAATCGCTACATTAATAAACGAGTTTATTACAAGATTTTTCCGTCGACCTCATCATGAATTGAGTATAAATTCTTGATTGAAATAAATTTTTATTTTGCATGACAGATACACTTGACACAATATAAATTTCTATGTTCATTTCGATATATTTATATTTATGCTCCCGATGGAACAATTTGAGAAATTCATAGATGGAATATTAGACATGTGACACTCTGAATAGTTAACATTACCTACAATATCCGATAAGGAATATGTGGAACTGGTGTAAGCTGAAGTGTTATCTACTTTCGAACGATTATTGCATAAAATTTTTTCCGCAGTTTCTACTTTATTTTGTATAGAGTTAAATTTTTCGATTTGAATTATGAATTCCCTTTCTCTGTGGAATAACAGTACAGACACAGAATGATTCAACTATTCCGTACTGAATACTTCTGTGTTTGGTTGCCCATGACAATCATACATTAAAATAGGAGAAATTGCACATTAAAATGGGTCATTAATGATCAATTTCATGTACGTTAAAGTAAGCTTTTATTTAGAGGTCGACGGAAAATACTCTTATTAGTATAAACATATACAGTGCTTTCATGATGAAAGGAACAAATTCATTAAAAAATTAGGTTTCTATTTCATGTTAAAATCCTCGGACAGGTCGATTAGTATTTTTATTTGGGCATTTTTCGCAATAAAAATTTTGTATACAGGGTGTCTCATTCAAGAGCTATGGCTTTGTCATTAGTTTTTTTAAAGGTAATACCCTGTATATTATTTCACTTTACAATTCTACGATAAATTCCTATCACTTTTTGTGAACATACCATATGCCTCAACTCGATGGATTGCCAGAAACGGAGATAGTGGGTAATGAGAGGTACGATATGAAAACACACAAATGTAATTACTAATTTAATTTTTACATATGTTCAATCTGTTGTCCGTTTACTTCGAGACATTTTTGAAGTCGATTCAATGTTTCCCGTTGCACATTTTCAATTACTTCTGGACTGATAAGTCTTATTTCCTGCCTGATTCTCTCTTTTAGATCATCAATATCATTTGGTCTATTCAAATAAACTTTAGACTTCAAATAACCCCATAAGAAAAAATCCAATGGGGTTATGTCCGGTGATCTTGGCGGCCACTCAATCGGACCTCTCCGTCCTATCCATCTGTTGGGAAAAGTTGCATCAAGAAATTGTCGAACAGCGATTGAATAGTGAGGAGGTGCCCCATCTTGTTGAAACCATATCTCGTTATTAGGTATGTCAGGATCTTGTGGGTTAGGAAACAAAACAGCTAAAGCCGGAATGAGTTCGAACTGGAGAAAGTTCAAGTAGTCCTCTCCGTTTAGTGTTCCTTCAAAAAAATAGGGACCAACTATACGATTTCGAACAATCGCTGCCCATGTATTAATTTTTTGAGGCCGCTGTGTGTGGCATTCTTGCATCCAATGAGGATTCTCGGTCGCCCAATACCTACAGTTTTGTCTGTTGACGTGGCCATTTAAAGTAAAGGTGGCTTCATCAGAAAAAATTATGTTTGTAATGAAATTTAGATGTTGATTATGAATTTCAAGAATCTGCTCACAAAACTGTACTCTGCGGTCAAAATCGTCTTCTAATAATTCATGTACCAGCTTAAGTTTATAGGGATGATACTTATTTACCTTAAGTATTTTATGCACGGACCCTACTGATAAATTGAAATTATTGGAAATTGTAGTAATGGATGTATGAGGGTTATCTTGGGTTTCTAGTAGAACGTTCAGCACTGTTTCTTCAGATACTCTCGGTGGTCTTCCTTTAGGTAAATCTCTAACGTGGCCGTATCTCCTGAATTTTGATTCAATTTTGCTGACTGTCGATCTAGTAATTGGCGGACGATCAGGATGATTTTCATTGAATAGATTGCAGACTTCTTCTTGTGAACGCACCCTATCTCCAAAACCAATCATCATAAGTACTTCAATACGTTCTCTCTCAAGTAATTGCATTTTCTTAAACAATGAAGTAGTGTAGTGCCTGGAGCGTTAAAAACGTGAAAACTGCGGACTATACAGCATCAGTGAATGAATTCAGATGGTACATGTGAAATTTCATTCTTCAGATTTAATGACAATGTTTACCTAAATTTTTTTTTGTACTTTTAATCCACATTTTAAATCTCCAGGTGCTCCACTATCTCCGTTATAATCTGGGAATCCATCAAGTTGAGGCATACGGTATGTTCACAAAAAGTGATAAGAATTTATCGTAGAATTGTATAGTGAAATAATATACAGGGTATTACCTTTAAAAAAACTAATGACAAAGCCATAGCTCTTGAATGAGACACCCTGTATACAAAATTTTTATTGCGAAAATTGCCCAAATAAAAATACTAATCGACCTGTCCGAGGATTTTAACATGAAATAGAAACCTAATTTTTTAATGAATTTGTTCCTTTCATCATGAAAGCACTGTATACATATTTCAAAAACAAATAAGCTTGGAAGAGTTAATATTCCAAGTTTTTGAAAAAGACTCTCACATGAATATGAACTGGAAACACGAGATATACATCTAATTATTCTTTTCTGTGATAAAAAAAACTTTACAAGCAAGAGATGACCAACCCCAGAAAATGACACCATATCGTAATCTCGATTCTGCGTGAGCATAATAAAGAGATAGTAGTTGTTTTTCATCTAAAACAGTGCGCAAGTTTTTAAAAATATACACTACACTATTCAATTTTCCCGAAACATATTCGCAATGATTTTTAAAATTGAGGCATTCATCCAAATAGACTCCCAAAAATTTCACATTATCACTTTGATCAAGAAGATTTTCCCCTGCATAAACATTTAATCTAGAGCACTTCCTCTGGTAATTATGAAACCGTATAAGAGCCGTTTTATTGCTGTTAAGAAACAAGGAATTACCACCAAACCATCTATTCGCTGCATCTACTACTTCATTACATTTGCGTTCCAAACTACTATCTAGTTTTTCAGATACTAAAAAAGAGCTATCATCAGCATAAACAGTCATTGCATCGGCAGATATACAGTCAATGTCATTTATATAAAGAACGAACAGGATCGGGCCCAATATAGAGCCTTGTGGGACACCTATGTTTACATTCACACATCTAGAACTGATCTGTTGTTCCGTTTTCTCATTGCTAAAAAAAATGCTACATACATATTGTTTTCTGTTTTTAAGAAATGTCTTTATCCATTTTAAAGCAGAATCATTTATTCCATATTTCGATAATTTAGCTAATAAGATCATGTGATCGACACAGTCGAACGCCCTGCTCAGATCACAAACAATCCCAACAGGGCACTCGCCTGCCTCGATCTGTCGTATTACTTATGATTAAATGAACCTAGAGCTGTAATCGTTGATATTTCTTTCATGAAACCATGCTGGTCCACAAATATGATATTTTTTTCATGTAAGAAACTATTTAACCTATCCATATTGACTTTGTCAATACAACTGAGTACTTTGTGAATATGTCAAGTGCCTACCTGTTGCCATTATTGATATCTAGCAAAAAAGGGCAAAAAAATCGCGATTGTTGTATTGGAGCCCTCTTAAATATTTATTTTTTTTATTTTTTTTTAGTATTTGTTGTTATAGCGGCAACAGAAATACATGATTTGTGAAAATTTCAACTATCTAACTATCGCAATTCTTGATATACAGCCTGGTAACAGACAGACGGACGAACGGAGAGACGAACAGGCGGACAGACGGACAGACTAACGGACAGACAGCGAAGTCTTAGTAATAGGGTTTCCGTTTTTACCCTTTGCGTACAAAACCCTAAAAAAGGTAAGAAAATATTTCAGGTTATCAGTGTTATTCAGTGTTATCAGTGCCAAATACTGAGTTCTTTGCCGATTGAAAATAAGACTAGTTTTTTTTCCAATCGACAGTTAATAGTAATTCAACAGTTGAATGTCAGACTAAAAAGTATCACTTTATCGAGTCCTCGGTAGCCCAGCGGTAAGGTGTATCACTTGTTAACCGAGGTTTGTGGGTTCGAGTCCCATCTTGCTCTTAGGTGTTGTGTATCCCATGAAATTTAGAGGTAATAAATATGATAAATTGTTGCGTAATGACTTAGTTTCAAGCCCATTGGCCGTTCGGAACCGGCGTTAAACTGTAGGTCCATTGAGTTTTAAAAAAAAATTTCTGCAATTAAATAAAAGTCAGGAATAGAAGTATGTCATAAAGTTTCACAAAAATTATCCATGATTTTCCTTCGTGAATTTGAAAAATTTTTCTTATCACTTTAGATCTCTAACTTGAGTATTTAAAATACCATCGAAATATTACTTCTTAGATTATTTCTAATAACCAAATGATATTCCAATTTAGTATTTCAAGTGCACAAAAACATGTGAATTTGCAAATTCATTGAGGGTCATTTGAAACTGAAGCTTTAGGTATCTACTTGAAGTAACTGTATTTAAAATAGAAAAAACTCCCTTCTAATAATTTTAGTATTTGATAATTTAAAAACTATTCTATTGGTATTTTGATTGCTCTGATCTTTTAATTGCGGTTTTGGATAGGAAGTCGAAAAGAGCCAGTACCTATATAAATATAGCAATTTTCCGTGAATTATAATTTTCATGATAAACCAGAATGCACTTCATACTCGATACGACGTCTAGTACATAGCACCGAGTGTACGTGCTCAAAATTGCTCTACAAAGTTTGAGAATAGCAGCTCGCGTGAAAGTAAACTGGTTGGCTAGACAGAATAGACTAACGCGTTAATTATTCATGAGACGGAACCGGCCGAGTCGACAAAACGAAAAAGACAATATTACGTGTGCGTGAGGCTGCATCTCTGCGAGGCCATTGACGCACCCAAGACCGACGCGACGGCCACTTTCTTTTGACAATTCGAAGTTGATTATGAATATAAACATCCATTAGAGAAACGAACTGACGTGATTCTTCATTCTGCTTGAACGTCTGAGTAAATAAGAATGTCAGAAACACTTAAGAAATTCATTCATTTGGATGTTCAAAAATTAGAATAAAGAGATGCAATGGTAAAAATAAAATAGTTCTGGGGCTGAAATATCGTTTAGTCATCTACAGATATCTTCTGAATGAAAACGCATTTGAATTAAATGCTGCCAAGTGAGTCTGATTGGGTCATCATGGAGATTATCAATTGTATGGTCTCGTATTTTTAGAGGATGAACACAAGCAAAATTTTTTCGTGTGGATATATTCTACCTTCGTGGATTTATAGACATTTTATATTACCTTACTAAAGCAGGATCATTCTCAAACATTAGTGACTTATTCGCGATCGATTATGCTCTAGAGCAGTGATTCCCAAATAGTTGTCCACGGACCCCTTAGGGTCCGAGGCTTAGTTTAAGGGGTCCGCGAAGGTGAGGCCAAATAAACAAACAAAAATTTTTACTAGTAGTAAGACGAGATTATTGAAAACTATTTTTTCAATATCAATAAAAGAGTTTTTCAAAATTGGAAACTAGTTAAGCTCATTAACTTTATTAAAGCCAGGCCGTTAATTTCCCAAAATTCAAAAAAAAACCAAATGTAAATAAGCTGGCAGTGGCCAGCTTATTATAACCAACTTCTCTTACTTACTGAAGTGCGTTGGTTATCTCGAGAAAGAATTTTAACTCGATTTTTCGAACTCCGTGACGAAGTGCGGTTATTTCTAAGTGACAAGAAACTGGAAGGACGTCTTAATGATTTTCCTTGGTTATGTCAACTAGCATACCTATCCGATATATTTAGATTCTTAAATGAACTGAACCTACAGTTACAAGGCAGATAGGTATCTCCATGTTTTTCATGTTGTGGAAAAACAGAAGGTGTCATGAAAAAATTGGAAATTTGGGCTAAACGCGTTGAACAATCATTTTACAGTTCATTCCCTACCTTGGAGAACTTTTTAAAATAGGAAGGGGAACCGATGCCTGAGGAAGTGAAACTCATAATTTGAGAACACATGCGAAACCTGCCTGTTAGATTTCGTGAATATTTTCCAACTTCCAATAAAGTAGATTGGTGGATAAGAAATCCTTTTGATATCGAGGAAATTGAAAAAATGGAGATATCTCTGAGAAACTAGAAGATCAGCTCATTGACCAATCGTGCAGCGTATCAAAGAAGGATGTTTTTAAGGAAAGTGATCTGATACAATTTTGTGGTAAAATGAGTTTCGATTATAACGAGCTCTCTGAAAAAGCATTGTGACATTTGGTTCCCTTTTGCACAATATATTTATGCGAATAAACATTCCACGTATATGTTTTTTTAAGTCCAAACAAAGAAATCGCCTCGACGTTAGTCCGGATTAAAGAATAAAAGTTTCTAATACTAGACCTAGTTTTGAACAAGCAATGCGCGAAAAATTTAATTTCATTGTGCACATTGAAACCAATAAAAATTTGATTCTAGAGCTCGTTGTTTGATTCTTTATATATTATAATTTTTTTTCATGTTTTATTTTGAAAAAATATCATAATATGTTTCAAATAATATGTCTTTACTTTCTATGATTCCATCATTTTAATATTTATTCAATTTTATTTTTTTAAATTGTTAAGTTGAAATAAGAATATGTAATGATGCTAATAAATAAGATAAACATTGGATATATGTATTTTATTTCCATTGGTTTGTACTTATGGTGTCCGGGAGTTGAAGTAATTTGGCAACCTCTACTCTAGAGCGTTTGCTCAAATATCTAGATCAGACACTGCACGCCAGCATCTAGGCCAGTGTTGCCAAATTTTCATATAAATTCAGAAAAGAGTTTGATTTGGGATAACTTAGGTTATATATAATTGATTCTCATAACTTTGATTATAAAAGGGAATGTCCGACAAACGATTTCTGTATTAATTGGTTGTGGTTAATTGCTGCACTGAAAGTGATCCTAACATCAATTGAAAAATTATTAATTTGGAAATAATAACCCTTACTCGTGGAATGATTATAACAAGGGCTTACAAACTTTCAAGTAATCACAATAAAAGACACGATGGATTTTTATCCACCTGATGAACCGAATAAATTTTTTCCACCATACTGTTCATACGACTTGTTTTTTATGATAACAGAATTCTCCATGTTTGTTTATGTTTATATAATTTATAGATAGCACCTGATATTGACTCATAGTTTCCACAAACTATCAAGTTAATTACCATTTGTTTCCAATTAGTTCTCATAATACATTATGAAAACATATTTTTTTCCACTGTTCTATACGATGTTTTCCTTTTCATAACCTCAAAAACCTGAATACGAGAACATTTTGCTAGCTCAGGAAGTGCGGCAGCACTGCATGCGTTTTCTGTTTTGTTAGTACGAAAGAGCATGTATTTTACTTGGATGCATTCCTGTCGTGATGCGATCTAAACTCATTTTTTGAAGTGTCACCACAACAAATCACATACGTGATTCGATCAGTTCAACATTCCTAGCGAAAACTGGCTGAAGAGAACGGAACATAGATTATCCTTTTTACTTCGAACAACAATGAAGTTCTCAGAATGAACCAAGCTCTAAATTCGCTTCAAATGAGAATTATCATTGAGTAAACAGTATGTTGATTTTGTTATTCAATTTTATTTTACATGTTATCGATAATTATTATGGGTATGCTAATTTCTCAAAATATTTAATACGTAACCAAAATATTATTTTCAATTCAATCATTTCTAGTGTGCCGCAAAATTTTAAATTTGAGTAGTGGGGCCCTCAAAGGCTATCCAAGTTCAAGTGAAAAACTATGCTATCAAATTTAAAAAGAAGCGTATAAAGTAACACCATTGAATTCAATATCACTGAGAAATTGGTTTTCCTGGCATCACTGAAATGTATTAAACCTATTTTGATTTGTACGTTGGAGTAAAACGAATGCAACATTTTTCTTTGATTTACCAGAATATATCTGGTTAAGCCACCAGCAATGGATAGTAGCAAATAGGCTAGCAAAATTACACTCATCACAGGTTTGATATATCACTACAATGTAAAGCAACAAAATTTATTAACAAATCAACTTTAATTAATCAATCTGATTGAATCATCGATTATTTCAGTAATTCATAAAGAATATTAGTGTATAGTTTGGTAACATGGTTCAATTGACAGACGGTTTGAGAACTTTTTTATGTTAAAAAAGTATGAACAGTTGTTTGAAGAAAACCTTTGAATTAGATTCTGACAACTCTATAACCAGTACGATTAAAAATCATGTTCCATCTTCAAATTCAGATAACGATTCAGAGCATTTTCAGAGATTTTAGCAAACACACAAGTTCGTCAATTATCTTCGATAAACTAATTGTTGTACCTATATCCGTTGTCCTACGAAACGAAAAATACGACAGCAACTTGAATCCCACAAAATTAAGTATTGACGAGATGGTAAAAATATTTGTCGAACACCTCCTGACCTATCGGGTAAAATGATAAGAGAGAACAAAACCTATGCAAATACAAACGATATAAATACATTCAATATATTTTTGAGGATTGAAATGATGAAATTACTCATGGAGGCCTCTTTCCTGGTCCAACTTTTGATTTTAAAAATGTAGAACTACAGAAGACAGAAAAATAGTTAGTCAGTATCCTCTTCGAGCTTCAAAAACTTACAGAAGGAGCTTCATACATACATACCTATGTCGTAAGAGAAATATTTGTGTATTAAGTGAATATCTAATAATTGACAGATAAGAAATTCCTCAAAGGCGGTTCAGAAGAAAGGGGGCATCAATTAATTACGTACGTGAGAGAATTTTTTGCGATTTATTGACCCCCTCTCCCCTTGGTGATTATGCTCGACCACCTCCTCCTCCCCAAATCTATGCATAAATGTATATTGCACTCACAACAAACAAAATTAGTCCTAGATGCACATTCAGGGAATTTGCATCTGGAAGAAAAAAAAATTTCATCAAAATTACCTTCGATATCAACTGGACTTCTTTCTTTTACCGTATTTTCATCATCATAATCATTGCTTACTTCTACGTCCCTATTTCCCCACCCATAATCTACATCACTAAGCCCTTCAATATCTGATATGACATCCTAAATTAGTTTCATAGGTTGTTCTTAAATTAACGGCACTTTTTCACTCATTTTTAAATTCGTACTACTATGAAATAAATCTAATATAACAAGAACACTAAATAACGTGGAGTTTTTTACCATACCTGTCGATTTCCGTTTACTCACAATGTATAATGTATTGTACAGTAATATTTACTCCAATATAGAAAAAACAAACTAATTTTTCAGCAAGTTCACTATGAAAGTAACAAATACATATATCAGTTATTGCCAAAATAAATATTTCAGACATGTTACAACATGTTTCAAAGTTTGAAGCGCCACCTCATTTCAACATTCTAAAATAACTGCTACATGTCAGTAACAGGTACCATTAATAAATTTTTTTTGGGTAATCTACTCAACGCTAGGTGAAGGAAACAGTTTAAAATAGTAATAAGGATGTTTACAGAATACTGTACTTTGTGAGTCAAGTGAATATAAGCATACTACAAATTGGTTAGGATTTACGTAAAGTGATGTAAAATATATTGTACACCGTGAGCTAAAGGGTTAATTCAACTCAGTTTTCTCGCAATTTCATACTGTTTCCTGCGGATAAAAATTAAGTGATATTTTCCTCTTTCACGTGATATTGAGTGAGATATCGCTCCAATTTCCACATTCCTAATATCTGACTGGATTTCCGATGTTCTCAATACCAATTAATGTCCTTCATCTTACGCAACATACATAATTTAACACAATAGCGCTCGACGGCGATTTGTTCCGAATAACTTCATGAAATAAGTTGATACTCCAATCAATATTGAATGTTCATTTATCATGCTACAGCTTTATGATAGCTTCGTGTTAATTGTGATAAAATAGAGTAATTGTGGATATTTTTAACTTGTGTTTTCAAAACAGATTTCTGACTGGCGTGAGGTATTATCTACCCTTGAAATTTAAGGTCATGATGTTCATCAAAGTGGAAATATGAAAAATAATTCCTACTGATCTAATCGAGACAATTTGGTTGTATATTCCAAAACTTATCAGACTACAAATAAAGAAATATTACAGTTCGTACATTGGAACCGTGAGTGTAGTAACTAAATGTATAAACTACTTGTTGATCTATATATTTGAACCCATACGCTAGTAGCATGGTATATAAAACCTTGCTTGTATCTTGACTCAAATCATAATAATTCACTTATTTTCGTTTATATCTATTGCCTTTTATATGAAGCAAATGGGAATATCTTTATACTCCAGTAACTTTAGCGGTCAACCTCAGAATGAAGGATAATAAGCTTTTATATATAATTTAAATAACAAGAGTAATATATATATATATATATATATATATATATATATATATATATATATATATATATATATATATATATATATATATATATCTATATATTTATATATATATATATATATATATATATATATATATATATATATATATATATATATATATAATATGTGTTTTTTTAAATATATATATATTATTCTTTATGATGTTTCACCAAGTGATGTGCGAGAATTCAATCTCAGTTATATATATATATATATATATATATATATATATATATATATAGCGTTCTGAATTCTTATTTCAGGTATAAACGTAGTAGAAAAAGATCGTTTTACAGGCATTTGTCTCCCCTGTTACATACATGATGGCATAATAAGTATTTTAAAAACTTACTTATTTTAAAGATAAAATACTTAATTATTTTCCTACTTAAAATCTACTTTCAATAAACTAAGATATACATTTACTATTTCATTTTATGAGTTTCTAATTATACAAAGTGGGTTTGTTATTTTTAAATGAATATATTTAAAATATGTAAAATGTTATTTAGAAAAATGTATTAAATGATGAAAAATTCCAATTATTCGAATTTCAAGGTAGTATTCACAGATATTCAAGGTTGGCCTTGCATTACAGTACGTATGGCACTCAACACCCTCTATCGCAAAAACTGTTGATTCCATGAAAGAATGTTTGAAATACATTTTCTTGCAAATTTTATATTCTATAATTTTTTTAATAACTGTAACATGATAGGAGCAACAGAAACCGAGATAATCACGAAAAACTGTTTTTTGTTCACCTTTGACCTTACATGAGATTAAATGAGACTGTTGAGACAACTTCTACAACGCCAAATTGAAGGCGTTTATACAAAAATTCAGCTTATTATCTATCATTCCATGCCTGACCCCTTTTTTAAGCTAAAGTAACTGCCCTACTTAAGGATTTCATTGAGTTACATTAAATTATTCTCATATCATAAACATCGCTTATTGTTACAATGAACTCCAATATTAGTATAGACATATAGATATTGTCTATTGGTAAGCACATGTCCCTAAATGTGAACAACATATTTCAGATGTGCAAGACACAAGTTATTTTATATGTTCAGTTAGTAAAGTTAGGGAACATATTTTCACATGACATACTACTCGCATATGGATTCAAATTTCAATGAAAAAATTATTTACGTATTCAATTCACTAATATATATTCACTTTTACAGGTCAGGATCTAGTAAAATTTTCGTCTAAGTATAGCTTATTGAATTATTTAGTCTCAAAAATTATTAAAGTGATCAGTGCCTGAATGAATACATGTAACATGAACACACAGGAAACTATCTTCGATTTCGAAACGCCCTTTGAAACGGTCATAGCTGACCGTCCTAGTGCAATAAGTTTTGTTAATCGTTTGGACAAAAAGTCTTCCATATGGTTTACCGATGGATCAAAAACAGAGAGAGGCACTGTCATTGGGGTATATGGACCTAAACTGAGGATCTCTAAATCCCTGGGAAGTGAACCCTCTATTCTACAGACCGAAATAATGGCTGTTTACGTATGCGCTCAGGAGTGCCTAAAAATGAACCTCAAAGGGGCGCATATCTACATCACCACGGACAGCCAGGCCACGCTGAGGTCCCTGGAATCACAAAGCCAGGGATCTCTACTGACATGGGACTGCCGTAATACCATAAAGCAACTGGCCAGAGGCAATAAAGTGACTCTACTGTGGGTGCCAGGGCACTGTGGTGTTGAAGGAAATGAAAAAGCCGATTAACTTGCAAAAAGTGCATCAAGGTTAACACCTGCTGGACCTGAGCCTTTCTGTGGTCTTGGAAAAGACCAATATAAGGCAGCGGTTCAACAATGGGAGTTGGATAATAGAGTAACCCTCTGGATAAACACTCCTGGACTCACGCAGTCAAAGAAGTTCGTAAAGATTTCACAGACCTATGCCAGAAAGCTCCTGAGGCTGTCACGAGCTGAGCTTCAGGTGATGGTTGGACTGCTGACAGGGCACTGTCGGTACAAGTACCATTTGTACCGTATGGGAAAGTCAGCAGATGATATTTGTAGGCTCTGTGGATCAGAAGCAGAAACAGCTGAACATATGGTATGCAAGTGTCCAGAGTTGGCGGGACTAAGAACCACCCATATGGGGAAACCTGTTCTGGATACCCATGAGGTAATGGCCAAGGCCCCCAAGGATGTTGTCGGGTTTATCAACACCATTGACGACCTCCTTGGGTTTCAATGAATGGGTAGGGTAGAGAACAAAAGACCTACATGGTCGCAGTTCCCGGAAGGCTAACCGAGCCACAACGACCCCAGTCCAAAAAAAAAAACATGAACACATTTTAGGAATACGATAATAAGGGATGATGAATGTTCTTACTGGTCTACGTTCGTATAAAACAGAATATCGTTGCTGCAACACCGCTATCTGTTTTAGTTAACACAAGATATAGTTTATATTACATAATGAGAATTGTTGGAGCTAGAAGGATTTGAAACGAAAAATGTTTTATTGTTCTGACCTATTTGAAGAATTCAAAATTTGAAAAGATGCGAAGAATGCATTCTCAATTCAAGAATGACTCTCTCACATTCCTTATTCCACTATGAAGAGGGTTGAAGAGAGTAATCGAAAGTAAAAATAATGTTTAGATATGGCGTAAATAATTACTCGTACTCAGCACAGCTCCATCACAAAATAGTATACTGTACAACGAACATGGAATGACATGCATTTCCTACGAGTATGGCGTTTACTCACCTGCGGCTCGTGCTGCAAATCATACGAGTAGGAAATGGTCATTCCATGCGAGCTTTACACTATACTTTTTCTACGAATATTACTGTTACATAAAATGGGATTACTAATATTTTTACCCCGAGGCGAAGCTAAAGGGGTTATAGTCTCACGGCAAAAAGTTGGGATCTGGTCCGATTTTAAAAATTCCAACAGATATCGATGAAACACATATCGCACCCTCAATAATATAAGGGCTCAAGTCAAAATTTTTGTAAAGTGTGATTTTAAATGATACGGGCACAAGATGGAATCATCTACCGGTTAGCGCTGACAGAGCGAGAAAAATGTCAATCATGACTCGGTAACTGTATTTGTGCCTCTCTCACACTCTTCCCTCGCGTCTACCGTTCTTACAGCTACAAGGTCGCAATCAGTAACGTGCCCATACTTGTCGAAGGCGGATCGTTCAAGCTTTGTGCAATTCGTATTTGTGCCCTTCTATGAGAAAAAAACAGGAGAGTTCTGTTCTGAACATTTTGTGTTATATGGAATGATTTGTAGTTGCACCGTTATATTATACAAAATGTTGTAAATTTTTGGGTGTAATTCATAATAGATCTCTATATTGCTGAAAAGAAACGATGTTAAAAGGAATTATATCTTATTGGTTCCTTATAGTATATAAATTGTTTCATGTTAAATCTATTATTAGAATCTTACTCACATGAAATATCCAAAAAAAAATTGAAATTCATTCAAATTCAATTTTATTTTCATGGCTATTCATAGTGTAGTTATCAGTGAACAAATCAGCAGAATTTCACATTTATAACACAAATAATAAGCATTTTATACGAAAAATAAGCTGGAATGTAGGAAACCTGAATCTTTAAACGCGATTTCCCACAAAACTTCTATTTCGTATTATGCCCTTGTATCACTAAGGGTGCGATATGATTTCATAAGGGAATTTTTTTTCCCAATTTTTCCCCACGAAGAATAAAAAAATATAGCGTTTTTTAGATAGGCATTACGACAGGCACATGCGCCGAGGGGTTTTATCATTCCTAGTGCTACGCAGTAGGATGTCCGGATTTTTCTTTTTAAGATTTTAAAAAATGTCAATCTGACACAAGAAAACACGCGGCGCCGGTTAACGCCACCTTTGTAAAAATACCCGTGCACAATGTGAACTTTGTAGTTCACTCACCATGGTGATAGAAGCACAATGAAAATGGGTATAAAACAATGCACTATGTACTTTTGAACATAGATTGATGGTTTTTATTGGCATTCGTAGAAAATAGTATATTATTCAACGAGCACAAAATGATTGCTATTTTTCACGAGGGTGAAGTTTGCGACACGAGCTGCAAGCGAGTGTCGCAATTCACCCGAGTGAAAAATTGTAATTTTGTGCGAGTAGAATACTATACTTTGTCCACGACTTCCTCGGAAAAATTAGTAATAATCTGCATTTTCAACAATAAAAATAGTTATCAAAAGCGTTGACATAACATTTTCTGTGTTCACTGAAAACTGCATACTCACGTAAACGTCAACTATTTCACTTGACATCGATTCCATTCCTTTCTTTCACTCTGATAAAAATGAAATAGATAATTTATTAGAGTAAATATTCAATAAGTTGGGCATTATATTAAATATTAGTTTAATAATTTGCCTAAAAGTTATCTTAGTTACATAAAACCTAAAAATCTAATAACAATACTATCCTAACAATGTGAATGATAGTCTCAAGTTTGGACATACGTTTTGAGTGTGACGTCATGCAGTGTATAATAAACCATTATTCAATAGTAGTGAATAATAGGTATAATTATACTTCAGGAAGCACACGTATAATGAATGATTTATAGTGCAGTCGTGGACAAATACTATTTTCTCTCATTTTTGTTCTTATATACATACAAATTCTAAACATATGAGATGAACTTTCTAGATTGAAATATCGACGGTTAAGAAAAAAAAAGTTGAAATTACGAAGAATCAGTATCCAACATGAAAATAGTCCAACCCTCTGAGTCAATCTGGATAATCTGTAAAAGTGCGAAAAACCTTGAAAAAAAAATGAAATCTATATGACAATAGCGGCGGTTGAAAAAACAATCGATTGAAACTACCAAAAGACACTTCCCTAACATCCACTCAATCCACTAAATATTAACCCTCTAACCCAATCTGTGGAAGCTGTGGTGATAAACTTCAAAACCCACAAAAACCAGAAATATCTACAAAAAATTGGCGGTTTTAAGAGAAAAAAATTTGTACTGCCAAATATGTGGTACCTACGTACCTAAATTCAACTTAATCCACATATAAATTTCCACACCTCTAATTCAGTTTGGTTTTCTAGCTCCACATAGGTACCGTCCAAAAAGCCCTAGGAGACTAAATTTCAGATATTTTGTTCAAAATGAATTACCACTTCGTTCGCAACCGCTCATGTACTTCCTCGGCACTTCTTTTTCGAAATTTCGTAATTTTTAAATTTATAACTGAATTCAACCAAATTTTGATAATTTCGTGTTGTCTCAAAAACAACCCTGAATACCAAATTTCAGCTGTGATATTGCTGTGATAAGGGTTGCTGAAGATGATAAAATGGATCATGGAAACAAAATTTTATTATATCAAAAAATTTCAAAATTCTAGGTCCAGAAGTTTCAAAAACCATTCCTGTACCATACTGCACTTTCGATAGAATGCTATAGTCTAACATTGAGAATATTTCACTGTGGCTGCTCATTTAATCTATTAGTCCAAGCAACAGAGCACAATATAAGTCGTTTTTTGACATCGATTCCATCTGAAAACCAACTATGCCATCGTGAGCAGGGTAATTCATAGATTAATTGTGTTATGTTTTGGACACGCAAATACCATAGATAATTAAATTACGAAGAGTATGAGACCTCGCCCGACTTAATCGGATGATTAGTAACGAAGATAACAATGGATAGCCAAAGAATTTTTTATTTATTTATTAATTTAATAATTTCGTTAATTTACAGGTCTCTGCTTTTGCAAAAAGGTTGCAATGTTTAATTACTTAAAATTAGTAAAAAGAACGAACGCTGTACGATAATTGTTGTTAACGTAATTGCAATTTTATGTATTTAACAGGACTAATTGTAAAATAGCTACTATCGACTGAGGTACTCGGATTTCAATTTTGAAAAAAGATTAATTAACTAGACGTAAAGTGCAATAAAACGGTCATCTCGGATTTTTAAATAAATTTTGCAAAGTTAGTTAAAAAAGGGCACAAAAATGGCTCCGAACGGCCGACCCTACGAACATGGTGCAGTAGTAACGTCGGCGCGCCGCGAGATTGTATTACTATTAAGCGTTCTCCTCTTCTCCTTCTTCCCCCACTACTGCACCATATTCGTCCGGTCGGCCATTTGGAGCCATTTTTGCGCCCTTTTTTAACTAACTTTGCAAAATTTATTTAAAAATCCGAGATGAACGTTTTATTGCACTTTACGTCTAGTTAATTAATATTTTTTCAAAATTGAAATCCGAGTACCTCAGTCGATAGTAGCTATTTTACAATTAGTCCTGTTAAATACATAAAATTGCAATTACGTTAACAATAATTATCGTACAGCGTTCGTTCTTTCTACTAACTTTAAGTAATTAAACATTGCAACCTTTTTGCAAAAGCAGAGACCTGTAAGTTGTAAATTAACGAAATTATTAAATTAATAAATAAATAAAAAATTCTTTGGCTATCAATTGTTATCTTCGTTTTTAATCATCCGATTAAGTCGTACTCTTCGTAATTTAATTATCTACAAATTTGCTATTGACACTATCCAGATTACTCCATCAGTTTATTAGTTATAAATGAAAAAGTAATAAAAGTACGATTTTTTTGTTAAAATTGTTCATAAAAAAATAAATAATGGTATTTGCGTGTCCAAAACATAACACAATTAATCTATGAATTACCCTGCTCACGATGGCATAGTTGGTTTTCAGATGGAATCGATGTCAAAAAAAAATACCTTGCTTAGACTATATCAACTTATTGCTTCTGATCAGCACAAAACATAACAATGGCTCACACTGAAGATATGAATATATACAGAACAAATATTTGTTTGGAATCAAGGTGTTTTATTCCAGCGCCAGCATGCCGTAGTATGCTGAACTCGGCCATATTCATCACACAATAATATATTGTATAACTAGCACGGAATAATAGTCATTTCCCACGAGTATGAGGTTTGCAGCATGCGCCGTAAGCGAATGCGGAAAATCATATGAGTTAAGTTAAGAACGAGCATTCCGTGTAAGTCCTACAACTATAACACATAATAGCGAAATTATTTTAGCTCACTGATTTTCTCTTAAAGTGTGCTCTAATTTTTGAATATTTTCAAATGTCTACAGTTATGTTAATATTCAGCATGGACTTCAATTCTTGAGATAATTCATTGAAACGTGCAAATAATAGTCTAGTCAACAAGTGCTTTTTTGTTCAACTTTTTTCAGCAGTCTCGGAAAAATATGTGCAAGATGATATTCCATTCGGAATAGCATGTAGATTTTTTTTTGAAAAAATTAAGATTGAGAAGATTATAAAGAAAGTTATAAACAATATACTGAAAGAAAAAGAATGGGGTTTGGTTTTTTGTAAATACTTCGAAAACTGATCTAGATTTTAGATATCTAAAAAAAGATACAAAAAGATGAAGAAATTTTCTAAAAGAAAGTTCGAAATGCCGGAACTGTAGGATCAATATTCATAATTTTCTCAGAGAAGTCTTTCAAAAATAGCTCAAAGAAAACAAAAATCTCAAATCTATAGTTGAACAGTTATGTCACTTGCAATTTTCATGTTCAAATAGCAAAAATTTATTAATTATCTATTGCATAAATAATTGTTAAATCACAATGACAATTTCTTGCCGCCGTTATATTGTTCTTTCTCTTCGAACCTTTTTTTAGATATCTGAAATCTTAATTTGTTTTCGAGATATTTGCTTAAAACCACAGCTCTCTATTTTACTTTCACTAAATTACTTATAACTTTCACAATTTTCGAGAGCAGAACTTCATTTTTTCAAAAATTATTTACATGCTACTCTTAATCGAATGACACTTTGCTCATATTTTTCCGAGACTGCTGAAAGAAGTTGCACAAAAAAGCAATTGTTGACTATATTATAACACGTTTTCTGAATTTGACGCAGTAGCCATTTACTTTTGCCAATCAGTGAGGGATTTCCATGTAACATTCCATGGGACATGTGATAAATTTCATAAGATAACAATGACTTCATTATATTATAAAAGTATAATGTACCTTATCGTTTAATTAAAAACAGTTTTGAAAAAGCAGTATTCTATTATGGTACCTAGTAGAAAAACATATTTTGCTTAACATTTATGAGAAAGATTATATCATTCATAATTATTTTCATTTTTCAATTGTATATTGTTTGTTGATTTTACCTCAGATACGGTTGCTATAAATATACTCATTATGCCTTAGGGCGATATGAGTGGGCATTATGGATCATAACGCCCGCTAATTGTACGAGGAGAAATGAAGCAACTTCCATTGATTAAATACTTCACAATCCTTGTCGTATACGACTCTGGATTTCTCCAGCAATGAATTACTCGCAGCTTTGGCTGCATTTTCTATGATATTCTTGGGTAAATTCATTTTCATTTCCATTATTTCTATAAGACTACACAAAGAAAGCAGCAATGACATTCACTGAATATGATGACAAAAATATTCACAAACGTCAGAATATCAACAAATGACATGCCTACTATGAAAAGGAAAATGGAAAGTATCGGAGCAATGAACCGATTTTAAAATCAATTTTTCATTATGATAAAATAATTTTTTCGTGAAAAATAAAATATGCGTTACTAGATCCTAACATTCATCCCTATCGGGCCGAATGTTAACCGCCTCCGAGCGTTAGGGTCTATATAACGCACTCGGTACGTAAATAACTATTGTGTGTCATTAAAATTAGGCGACTTGCCAATTACGATCTGAATGTGAATAATAGTATATTATTCAACGAGCATATAATGGTAGCTATTATTCACGAAGATGAAGTTTACAACACGAGCCGCAGGCGAGTGTTGTAAATCATCTGAGTGAATAAAAGCCATTATATGCGAGTAGAATACTATACTTTGTTCACGACTGACAAATAAATTTAACTAAGAATTTTTAAAAAAATTTATTTTATGAAAATATTGATATTATTTATAACTATTATGTAACTATTTTAACTAAGTTAGTAATATTATTTATTATTATTAATTGTGAAATTAGCATTTACACAGTTGTATAGATTTATTGTGGGAAGTGAGTTCATATCCACATTGATATTTTGACTGGTTGTGGATAGAACTTTCTGATGACTACATGAAGGGGCTGCAATAGAGTCTGATATTTTCGCAGCAGTGTTCATTTTATTTTCGATGGATTCATCAATGTAGCCTTTAGCTACCGCTGTAGATTTCCATCCACCATGCCTCTGTAATGCTGTTATATCCCCGCCTGCGTCAACAAGGATAGTTGCAGAAGATCTGCGGAAGCTATGTCCAGAATATTTTTCTGGGTTTGGCAACTTCAAAAATGTGGCAATTTGTTTTCCCATTTGGGTAAATTTGTTAATACCAATTCTTTGACTAGTGCACTTGCCATTCTGGTAATTTAAAAAGAACTCATTTGATGTTACCAACGGAGGACGAAGATTGATATATTTTTTACAGTATTGATATAAATTATCGGTTACCGTGAATTTGCGACAGATTTTTGTCTTGGTATTTGGTACATTTATCCAGAATGCTGTTCCCAAGTCTTGTACGTTACTTAGTTTCATTGAGTACATTTCGTTAGATCGACAAGCACCCATTACCCCCATTATTAATGCTACCTAAAATTAAAAAAATTTTATCACACAAGTATTTCTGCAATATGTAGGAGTTTTTTTACCTTTGTCGCTAGATATTTCTCGTCGGATGCCTCTGTGAGGAATTTTTTTATATTTTCAGGTGAAAAAGTATTGGCTTTTTTTGGTTGAAATCCTTCAGAGTGTCGTTTTAAAAGTGCTCTTAGATTACTAAAGCTATTGATATCAATCCCGTTTTTCAAATTTATTGTACTTCTTAGCATCGAGTAAGTTGTCCATAACGTGGATGGTTTATAATTTTTTGACAATTCATTAAAATATACCAGAAACACTGATTCGGAGAACGATTCTGTTTTTTTGGCAATTCTCCACTGCATAAAGGATTCATACGCAGACATGTAGAGTTTTTTCGATTTCTCCGGCAATAAATTCAAAAACACCAATTTTGCTTCTTCTTCAATATTTTCTGACATGCTCAATTTATATTCCTAACAATGAAACCTTTACTTCTTGCTTCAATAACACAACTTAAATTGATTTGATGTTTCAAATCTTAGATTTTATGACTTAACTATCTATGGTCTGAATTTGCGAGACATATGTCAAATGTGTTGCCTATATGGAATACTGATTGAGACATGGAGGGAAGTCTATTCTTTATGCGTTTGTTTACACTACAGCAAAATAAAAAAATTTGACATTAAGTAATGCTTGGACATCTAGAAGTTTTGTGTGTATTTTTGAGTGCAAACTAATAAGTATTTAACAAAATAAAATTCAAATTTATAACATGCAGTTGATGGGAGTCCTAAGGATGATAATTTTTTGAATTGGTAAGTTTAATCATATAATAAAATACATTTTGAGACAATTGAATATCTTCATACAACGATTTGAATTTCTTTTCATTTGATTAAATATTCAATAAGTTGGGTATTATATTAAATATTAGTTTAATAATTTGGCCTAAAAGTTATCTTAGTTACATAAAACCTAAAAATCTAATAACAATACTATCCTAACAATGTGAATGATAGTCTCAAGTTAGGACATACGTTTTGAGTGTGACGTCATGCAGTGTATAATAAACCATTATACACAGTAGTGAATAATAGGTATAATTATACTTCAGGAAGCACACGTATAATGAATGATTTATAGTACAGTCGTGGACAAATTTATTTTCATGGATTCACTAAAAAACACAGATCTCTCTTGTCAATTTTCAAACCGACGTATATTCTATTGTAGACATTTCATTTTGACGTATGTAACCTTGACCGCTCAATGAATTTTTCCGAGATAAAATTACTTCAACCTAAAATAAATCGACGGTCAGCCTCGCATACTTGACCGTACATTCCTTGTGTACTCTACAACGCATTGACGTAATTTCAGGCATTAATTATCTTAAAACTAAGAGAGATAATTGAAAATTATCGTCGAAATATTTTTAACCGTCAAGATCACAATTGTAAAAGTTAACATACTAACAAACACATTTCAAGATACGCACCTGAGTGACCAATGACCTTGAATGAGAAAGTATGACCCACATTCGGAAAACCATTTGCCAACAATTATACATTAGGAACAATCATGCTAGCAGCCAGTCCGCGGAGATTTGAACAGACCGTTAGCCACTTCGAAAAAAAAATTGAATGATTAAAGCTCTATTCGCCTCTTATTAAAGAACCGATATCAAAATGGATATGTTTTGATGAAATTTAATGAATCTCATCTAATAAATGATTGAAATAGTTGATGGAATCCGTCGTTACTACGTGATAATTTAACATGATGAACAAAAACAAAACTTGAATTTACTACGTTTATTATTACAAAAATACTTTGAAAAATATCACACTGCGATTGCAATTTCGGTCACTAGACCATCATCGGGCAGATTGAGTTAAGAACTGAATACATAATCACAGATTTGCGCTCACGGGTGGAAAAGAATTATTGCAGGTACCTAAATAAACGCAGTGCCGGATTAGCCACGTAGCAAGAGTAGCAAATGCTACGGGCCCCGCGAATTAGGGGGCCCCGCACTCCAACGCCTGTCAGACCCAAAAAAAAATACGTTCAGATAACCGAAAAATATTGCGAAGCGCTTTGGCTATGCTTCAGTCCCACCTGAAAATCGAAAACTCGATTTCGTTACCTTATATCGTAGGTATAGGATGTATGTACCTACCACGAAAATTGTTGGTATCAAAATCTACAACAATAATTTAAAGTTGTACCACACTACAAAAATAACAGGGGAATTCCCTGATATTTTCATCGATCGAGCTAGTCGTAAAACCCGATGATGCTGTAGTTGAAGAGACAGCAATTTCTCCTAATTCAGCTATATCATGCTCTAACCAAAAAGAAATTAAAAGTATAGCCTGTCCTCTCGATCTAAAGTCATCCTGTTCTGACCAAAAAGTAGTCGATGGCATATTATTACATGATTTTAATGTCACTACAGTTTAAAGTAAAAAAATATTCTCCAAACGATATTGGTGAATGGCCGAGCAACTTTGATAGAAATTATTGGATTGGAAAACGAAGCAGCCAACTGCAACATATGAATAGTGATTTTTTGTCTTCAAAGAAAATTTACGGAAACAAAAATACACCACGATTCTGCCAAAAGTCATTTTTCACCTATAAACATAAACTAACGAATAAAATTCACGTCAGAGACTGGTTGTGTTATTCGGAAACCAAAGGACGACCTTTCTGTTTTGTTTGCAAAGTAACGAATTTAAATAGTTCGTCACACGGATTAGATGCCTGGAAGAGTGCGCTCAATTTATTGACAATAAACGAGGAAAGCACTCCGCATAGACATGCCATAATTTTGCTGTTAAACCTCAAGAACAAGAATACTCGTGTTGATTATCAACTTGTCAGCCAAATTGAGAATGAGCAAAAGTATTGAAGCTCTCTTAATACGAATCTTTGCAGTAATCAAGTTTTTGGTAGAACGAGGTCTTGCGTTTCTAGGCAGTGACGAAATTGTTGGTTCACCTCACAATGGGAATTATTTAGGCTTGTTAGAAATAATAGCCCAATTTGACGCTTTTGAGGCTCAATATATTCAAAGTCATGCTAGTAAAGGAAAGAGACATACGTCATATTTATCAAAAACAAATTATGAGGAATTCATTCATCTAATTGCATCAAGCATACTCGATGAAATTATTAGTGGATTCTACTACAGATATATCGCATGTAAACCAACTGACTCTGATAGTTCGCTATGTTCTGCCATCTGGACCAGTGGAACGATTTGTTTCTTGGACATGGAAGGTCATACTGCTGAACAACTCGCTCGAAATTTATTAGATTTCTTGAGTGAGAGTGGCATTAATATCAAAGTTTGTCGTGGGCAAAGCTACGATAATGCCAGCAAGTATGAACCGGCTTACAGGCCCGAATTAACGAAATGAATAAGTGCGCAGAATACATTCCCTGTTTTGCACATTCATTAAATTTGGTTGCTAAGTGCGATGCAGACTGCTGTACAAAAGCCCTAATTTTCGTCGATTTCGTTGAAAACCTCTAGACATTTTTTTCCCGCTTCTACCTATCGATGGGGTCTGACGAACGCATTCAAAGATTCTACTTCAAAAATTCTGATTTTAAATCCTACGAAAACACTTTTATGCGGTTTTATCACTACTAAGTAAGTTTTGGAAGATATTTTCAATAACGAAGATCAGAAAGAAGAATGTCGTAATAAAGCTCACGGACTAGTTTCAACGATGAATAAGTTAGAAACGGGAATAATGACCATAACGTTATAATAAATATTTAAAATAATATACGTTTGAACTATTTCATTACCCAAAGTTTTAAAAGAGCCAATCAATTTTATTTGTAAAACTAATAAACAAAGTATTGGGAGTTTATTTCAAAAACTGGTATCATTACACGCACACAGATATACGTGCTTCTACATAGCTGCTCCGGATTTTCGGTTTTATTCTCTAATCTGAGTTTAATACCATAAACTTGAAAACCTAAAGCAAACCAAGGGCCTCTTGGCCGAATTTGCTACGGGCCCCGCGCTGGCTTAATCCGGCCCTGAATAGACAAGAGGAACACATTTCAAGAAGGGCTAATAGATGTGGATTTCCCAAATTGGTACAATGAAATGTTCTTAGAAAAATCATTATTGTTTGAATACACTAAATATAGGAGAATATATCAAGTCAATCTGGTCGTTCAGCAAGATATCTTTTGCATTATGATTGAGTTTAAAAATTTCTAATGATTCTAAGTAAGTAAGTTTGGTTCCTTTCGGTAATTTGTGCATAATTTGAAAGTTATCTATTTGTGGAAACGGGTGGTGGTTTTCACGGCAATGATTTGAAAACGTTGAATCCGTTTTATTTACTTAGAATCATTAGAAATTTTTAAACTCAATCATAATGCAAAAAAAATATTGCTGAACGACCAGATTGACTTGATATATTCTCCTATATTTAGTGTATTCAAACAATAATGATTTTTGTAAGAACATTTCATTGTACCAATTAGGGAGATCCACATCTATTAGCCCTTCTTGAAATGTGTTCTTCTTATCTATTTAGGTACCTGCAATAATTCTTTCCCACCCGTAAGCGCAAATCTGTAATTATGTATTCAGTTCTTAACTCAATCTTCCCGATGATGGTCTAGTGGCACCGAAATTGCAATCGCAGTGTAATATTTTTCAAAGTATTTTTGTGATAATAAACGTAGTAAATTCAAGTTTTGTTTCTGTTCATAATGATTGAAATAATCAGAATCTTTCCTATTGTTTTCAAACCATCACATAGGTTATAAGACTCTTTTTCAGAAGTTATGTGATCTACCGATACATATTTTGGTTCAATCACCACATCACAATTTTTAGACACCCGATTTTATCCTTTTTTGACTCAGTGTTCTTTATCTATTGGACTAAAAAGTTATTCGCACGGTATGCCATATTGATATTATAAGGTGACAAAATTGATGTCATTTCTTCGTCATGTTACCATAAGTTGAAATATTAAATTTCTTGTATTCCGTAAAATTTGTTTCATTGCTAAATTAAAATTCTTCTTTTTGATTTATTTATTTATTCGTGTCAGAAGCATCATAAATTATATAATAAGTATACTAAAGCTAAACTTTTTTTGCCCAGAATCGGGCGACGTCAATTGCGTTCGGTTTCGCTGCCATAAGGTCCTCTATGGTACATCTAGCAGGGCACAGTGGGCAAGTGTACATATGTTGCGTGGTTTGCAGTTCTCCACAATCGCAGAGATTGGAATCCACAGGGTAGCCCCACTTATTTAGGGTATCTCTCGATCTCGCCGTGTCCGTCCGCAATCTGTTTAGCGCCTTCCAGATTTCCCAGTTTTCACTGCCTCCTGGTGCCAGTTCTTCATTCGGCTTCATCCAATGTTGGTTTGAGGTCTTCCCCCAAAGGTCCACTCTGGTTTTAGGTTCCAGGTAATCTTCTGTCGATCTCAGGAAGCTTCGCCTCGATTTTAGTCGCTGAGGGGCTGGTTGGAGACCGCGTAGGGGGTGGCGTTCAGATTCTGCTACTTTGGATCGTTCTTTGAGTGCAGCTGCTTCCCTACGGATGGCAGGAGGAGCGATGCCAGCTAGGTGGTAGATCTTGTTCAGGGGTGTCAGCTTCAAGCATCCGGTGATGACATCAATTAATCATTCAATTCAATCCGAAATTATCATCTTGTTAAAAGTTTGCTAGAGAATTATTTTGAATACGGTAAAATAATATTATAGTGTTTCGAAAGGTTTGATAAAACGGTATATGGCGCTAAGATAGTACGATCCTGGTAGCACAAAGAAAGGAAGAAGTTATTTTTTTTTAAACTCGAGGGACCTACAGTTTAACGCCAGTTCCGAACGACCAATAGGCTTGTAAACTATGTACATTACCCAACAATTTTTAATCATATATAACCACTAAATTCCGGACGTACACAACACCCAAAAGCAAGGTGGGACTCGAATCCACAATCCTCGGTTTACAAACGGTACAAGGCGGTACACCTTATCGCTGGTCTACCGGGGCCTCGTGGAAGTTAATTCGTGTGGTGAAATAATTGAAAATTCATAGGTAAAGGCAAAGAGTGTGCCTGCAGTCAATAGTGCTGCAGTGGGAACCAGGAGGTAGGAGAAGGAAGGAAGACCCAGATCTAAGTGGCTGCAGGAAGTGGAGGGGGATTTGAGAAAGATAGATATCGCTGGATGGAAATAAAAAGTTAAGAACAGGGCTTTATGGAGATAAATAAACGATAAAGTATAAAAATGATTGGGATTGAACCACCACAGAAAGCGGATCTAGAAAGCATTTATGCGGAGCAATACCACAAGGGGTGTTTAGCCATTGTTACCCCGAGGCGAAGCTAAAGGGGTTATAGTCTCACGACAAAAAGTTGGTAACTGGCCCGATTTTAAAAATTTTAACGGATATCGATAAAACACATATGATTTCATTAGGGAATTTGAATTCCCAATTTTTACCAACGAAGAATAAAAAAATATAGCGTTTTTCCCCCGAGGTGAAGCTAAATGCCCACTACAAAAAGTTGGGATCTGGTCCGATTTTGAAAATTCCAACGGATATCGATAAAATACATATGATTTAATCAGAGAAGTTTTGTTCCCAATTTTTTCCCAACGAAGAATAAAAAATTATAGCGTTTTTTAGATAGGCATTACGACATGCGCATGCGCCAAGGTCGATATGTACGAAGTCCTACAAAACATGCGTCGAAGTGCTCTGTGTGCCACGGTAACCTAGCGACGTTGATAGCTTAAGCTTGATTCTGCGTCTGTTTTCTGTTTCTGCTTCCCATCCATAGAGATCAATTTGATTCATAATTTGCAACAAAATGAGCCGGGATAGGATATTCAAATTCGACAGTCAAACAATGAATTTTTTTGCTAAATTTTCACGGATTTTATTCGTAATATCGACTTATTAATATATTTATTGCAATTTTCCTTCATTTCATTCGTAAAATCGAATTTCATTGTTATTTAATTTATATAATAGGTACAGAGTGGTCCAAATTGGACACTTTTGATAGGAAACACCAATTTCTAAAGGAGTTAGAGAAAAACTAGCCTACATGCTACGAGGTCGATTTTCGTGAGAAAATGAATGCCGAAAACCGCACATTGATATCTTGACTTTTTCGAAAGATATAAGGTGTTTTTCAATTTTGTGCATTTCTGACCTAACCCCGTAACTTGTTTATTTTTGAATATTTCTTATTTCTGTGAAAACATTCTTCAGGAATTTTTTTGAAAGGAATCCAATGATGTTCCTACTTTTTCATTAAAAAATATGGTTTTGAAGCTATAACATAAACTTGTATTTTTTCTTATGGACCACCCTATATTTTTTTACATACTCGTGTTTAAAATGAAATTCTCTTTTCAAATATATATAATAGTTGCTACTTTTCTTTGGAAACATTCATTTTGTAGCTGTTTTCGAATTATTTTAGATGAATTTCCAAAATCTGGGTTGCCATGCCTGAATATGAAACAAATTACCTTAGCAACTACAGTCTATGCGTACTATCGAACATTATTAAATGCAGTTTGCTTCACAAGTTTAGTGTGCTTCTTTGAACTGAGTTTTGAATTTACTAGAATATTTATCTGCCTGTTCATTCAAAATGTATGAAAATTACGAAAAATATGATATGCTAAAGTGTCATTGGGAATCACATGAAGATGCTCTAGCTGCCAGCAATCTTTACTTTGACCGATATCCTGAAAGGAGACAACCGTTTCGGGATATGTTCACTAGATTGCAGCAAAACCTAGTTAATTACGGTTCTTTTTCAAAACCAAGGACAAAAGTTTACGAAGCCAGGAATATAGATAGAGAAGAAATAACGGTTTTGGGGGAAATACAAAACCAACCCAATATTTCACTTCGCAAAATGCAGTTGAATACAGGTATTCCAAAGACTACAACAATGCGAATTCTAAAAAAAAATAAATTCAAACCGTATAGAGTAAGAAAAGTTCACAAGTTACTACCAAATGACCTACAATTCCGGCTCGAATTTTGCCAATGGTATGCAAAATGTACTGAAAACCCAAACTTTGGACAGAATATCATATGGACTGATGAAGCATGCGTTAGCAGCTCTGGTATTTTCAATAGATACAATTCCTACAATTGGACTTTGGAAAATCCACATATTATAGTGGAGACACAAAATCAAGGCCGATACAGTTTCAATGTTTGGGTCGGTATTTTAAGAGGAAGGTTCATCGGTCCCTATATCTATGAGGGTAGCGCGATATTTGGAAATATTGCGGGAATTTGTTGAACCAATAATGGATGATTTGCCATTACAACAAATTGGAGACGTATACTTCCAACAAGACGGGGCACCGTGTCATAACGCACACATCATAACGGCGTTTTTAAATGAAATATTTACGGACAATAATTGGCTTGGCAACTGGGGTCCTGTTCATTGGGCGGCAAGATCCCCCGATCTTACGCCTCTAGATTTTTACCTCTGGGGAAGAATAAAGGACCTCACATATAAACGCCATCCTGATTCCCGAGAAGCCTTGGAAGCAGTAGTGCGACATGCCTTTCGTTCAATACCTGCGATAGAATTGATTAATGCTGCCAATAACGTTAGGAAAAGAAGACAATTATGTTTTGATTTAAATGGTGCTCAATTCGAGCATATAATGTAAATAGTTTAAAAATATTGTTGTTCTTGTTATTCTATTTTTTGATTAAATTTATGAGTTTTTAAAAAATATGCACTAATTGTTCTTTTTAACAACTGTTATGTAAAACTATTTTGTTTCGTATTTAGGCATAGCAACCCAGATTTTGAAAATTTATCTAAAATATTTCGAAAACAGCCACAAAATGAATGTTTTCAAAGAGAAGTAGCAACTATTATATATATTTGAAAAGGGAATTTCATTTCAAACACGAATATGTAAAAAAATATAGGGTGGTCCATAAGAAAAAATACAAGTTTATGTTATAGCTTCAAAACAATATTTTTTAATAAAAAACTAAGAACACCATTGGATTCCTTTCAAAAAAGTGCCTGAAGAATGTTTTCACAGAAACAAGAAATATTCAAAAATAAACAAGTTACGGGGTTGGGTCAGAATTGCACAAAATTGAAAAACACCTTGTATCTTTCGAACAAGTCAAGATATCAATGTGCGGTTTTCGGCATTCTTTTTCTCACGAAAATTGACCTCGTAACATGTAGGCTAGTTTTTCTCTAACTCCTTTAGAAATTGGTGTTTCCTATCAATAGTGTCCAATTTGGACCACTCTGTACATCAAAAAATATTGACGACATGCACATGCGCCGAGGGGTTTTATCATTCCTAGTGCTACGCAGTAGGGTGTCCTTCATTTTTTATTATTATATGGAGCTAAAAATCCCATATTTCTGAAGAAATTTGCAATTTTAAACCCGCCCTTGATTAAGTTGGAGGGTGGAAAATTTGTAGGTACGTGGATTAAGTTGATGTTAGAGAAGTGCCTTTTAGAGCTATAACTTTTTTCTCTTACCGCTTTTTTTATGTAGAGATTTCTTATTTGTTGTTGTTTTAACCTCTTCAGCTTGTGCAGCTTGTGATGAAGGGTGGAAATTAGATCAATTGGATTAAATTGATATTATGGAAGTATTATTTGGGGTTTCAACGCTTTTCCTTTACCGCCGCCATTTCAGTGTAAGTATTTCATACTTTTCTGTAATTTTTGAGGCTATGCTCACTTCCACGGCCCCTCGGAATAAATTTTGGGAGTGAAGAATTTATATATTAAAAAATAAAAACAAGGGACATATATAACCTTAGAGACAGCTTTGCTACTCACGTATTTTTTTGTGGTAAATGGAAAGATCATAATATATAAGTATACGTTTTATAATGAAACTTTTTCAATTTTTTTTGCTCTAATCAAAAAGTTATATTAAATAATAAATAAATTTTTGAATCCAGTACCGAAAACACGCCGACAGTTTTCTAATAAACCTGTACTGACCTCACAATGTTAATTTCTACTCATCAATCAATCAATCATAAAAGTATATTGGAAAAACAATTTTTGGGGGTAGGTACATGTTTTTTTAGCTAAATATTATCTATGGGCAGTTATAAGGTTCTGAATCTCTCTTCAGCCCTTCAAGTTATGTTAAAAATGAGTTTACTTTCCTATTGTTTTACATTAATATGAAAATTAATAATTTCCTGACAGGAAACGCGGCGTGGACCAACCTTCTAATCTGATAATTACTCATCGTAGCACACAGCTGATGTTAACATTATACCTAAACATGGCCACAAATCGTGACGCGTTTATAGTCAGTTCAATTTTATCAATTTTCAATTGTTTATAAATAACTTCAAAAAATGTATGAGAGTTTTTCGCATCGACTGTTAGTATATTGATAAAGTTTCAAAATACATTTAAAAAAATGATAATTTTTTCCTCAAAACCCCAATTGACGACTACTGTTGGATTCGCTGAACAATTTCTCTTCTCCAATGAATAATATATTTTCCGCAAACGTCAAAAAAATGAATTTTTTAACCTCAGTTCTCAATGTTGAAGTTTGATTTCACAGACGTCCTTTTGTTTTTACTTTTTTGTCCGGCCGTGAGCGTACGAAAAAGTACACTTTTTTGTGCGCTCTCGGCAGTTTCAAGAACGTCGGGCGGCGTGCAGTTGGGTTCCGAATCCGACCTAATGTAATGTGTAAGAAAAATTTTATATATTTCAATAAGAAAAGTCATTTCTTAATACTGGGGTACTTACCAAAAACGCACAGTCCTATAATGCGTAGATAATAGCTATTTATGCCATCAGTTACGAAATGCCTAATTTTGTGTAACTCACTTCGTTCGTTCTGCAAAAACTCACAAGTTACACAAAGTTACACAAAAATAGGAGCATGCAGAAAAGCAGAATTAACATTTCTTTCAGTTGAAAATGTTATAGACGAAGGAAGCCATTTTCGTGTTGATATCCCCCACCTTCAAAAACAAAAGTTATACGGCAGTTTGCAATTACCACTGGAGACATTGAAAATACGAATCTTGTTGAAATATTAAGAAAATATATTAAGTTGCGTCCCCAGGTTCTTAAACACAACAGATTTTTTGTAAAATATGCGAATGGAAAATGTACCAGAAATCCTGTGGGAATTAACACATTCAGCAGTCTGCCAAAAGTTATTGCACAATTTCTTGGTCTTTCAAATCCTGTTCTATATACTGGCCACTGCTTCAGAAGAAGCTCTGCCACTTTCCTAGCAGACAGTGGCGCTGATATTTTAAAATTAAAGAGGCATGGAGGTTGGAAATCTACCTCTGTTGCGGAGGGATATGTTGAAAATTCCATGAATAACAAAAAACTTAAAGCACAAGAAATATTTGGTGAAACATCTAATGCAATGTGCGCCGCTTCCCAAATAACAGCAAGTTCGAGCAATGAAAAAAATATGTCGTCGGGAATTAATTTGAATAATTGCAATAATTGTGTTATCAATATTTATAATAATTAATTAATTTATAATTTATGTTTTTAACTTGTATTATAACAGTTTAATTAATAGAATAATTTTTTTTGTCACTAATTTTGAAATACATTTTTCGTCACCAATTGCATAAAATTTTACTTTATGCAACTAGTTACAAAAAGTAAGACGTTTCATAATGTCAATTAGTTTTAAAAAGTGTCACTTTATATGTCAAAATTAGAAAAATAACTTTAAATGTTTCTGACAATTATTTTGTTGAATTGTCAAATTTGTGTTGCCTTGACATCTACTAAACCAGTAAGCAAAGCAATCTAGTTTTACGTTTCTTCACATCTAATCCTTTTTAAAAATATCATCTTAATTCTATCGTTTGAACACCGTTTGCGGAAAAAATCGCTTGTTTTATTTGGAGAAAGGCACTTTTTGTGACACGTCTAAATTTTAAAACATTTAGTCTCGCCACAAAAAGTATCACTTTTACTCCTAAAAAAACAATATACTATTGTTTCTATTCCATTATATGACGCAAATGAATAAGTGTCCTAATAAAAATCATTTGTGTGTATGGCATTCTTTAAGTCAGCGCTCGATTTGAATTAGGTACCTAAGGCAAAAAAGTTACTAAGCCGAATATGCTCATCGTTGAACGATTGATAAGACATTAATTGTTCTAGTTTCATTCAAGACTGGTAACTATGTTTTCGAAGATCCAAAACACCATTATAATGAACTGCAATCTACATAATTATTCAATTGCATTGTGTTTTTTATATTCTCCTCAGCGAACATAAAAAAAAGATATACCTTCGTTCGGAAAGAGATATAAGAAAGTATACACTTTTGATGTTTTGAAGCCTCAGGTCGTGAATAATCGGAAATTCCTCCACTGGCTACGTGCTCCAGAGCAGACTTAAAATATTATTTTTTCCTGAGGCCAATAGGTCATTGATGTGCTGTGAAAATGGTGTGGGGTGAGAGAATCTCCTGTGCGGTAGTTCCTATAAAAAATCTATGAGAAAACTTCAACGGTATTGGATCGATAAGTTAGAAAAAAGATAAAAATTATGACAATCAATAATTAAACTACACCACTAAACAGGGTGTGTCATTTAAAAATGAAAATGTGGTGACATACAGATGGATGTGCCCATGACCATACTATATAGTTTCAATGAAATATCATGACTTTATCAGTCGTATTTTCTCCGAAATTAATAGACACTTCACCTAAAGTCAACATATAAGTATCCGTTTTAGGCCTCCTATATCACGAATTTTGAGGTTTTTTCAATACCTGCCGATATATATATATATATATATATATATATATATATATATATATATATATATATATATATATGTATATATATAATGTATATATATATATATATTAATATATATATATATATATATATATATATATATATATATATATATATTTATATATATATATATATATATATATATATATATATATATATATATATATATATATATATATATATCGGACGGATATTGAAAGAACTGTGGTCTAGGAGGCCTAAAACGGATATACAAATGTCTCCATATATATATAATATATATATATATATATATATATATATATATATATATATATACATATATATATATATATATATATATATATATATATATATATATATATATATATATATATATATATATATATATATATATATATATATATATATATATATATATATATATCTATATATATATGTGTATATATATATTTACATTTTTGTACTATTTTGCTTCCTTTCATATTGCGACTATTTTGCATCCACCACAAGGAGTGAAGATATGGCCATCTTTGCAGTGAATATTGAATCTGCTTGAAATACGGAAGTAGGTCATATAGTTTTCATCATTGTATTTCGAATTCTGAATATACGAAATTTTTTTCTTTGCGACTATTTTGCATCTTTTCACTAAGATTACTATTTTGAATCCGGATACGTATACTTTTCGTTCGTTATAGCTACTATTTTGCTTCCTTCTGTATATTAATTTCCATATAAAGACTTATTTGCCTCCGACCACGTTGCCGCGTTTTCAGGTAGTATTCAAATTGCCGAAGTGATAGTTTAGGTATCGTCCAACAGTTAGTTACTCACATATGAAAAGTATTTCGAAACTAAGTTATCGAACGCTGAGAGCATTCTTATAGTTTTGAGATTTCTAAATTTCAGTGATTTCTTTATTTAGCCCAAACACCAGGGCTCGAAGATTGTGAAAAGCAGGAAAAATAGATTATTGGCTTATTTCTAACAGCTTTATTGAGGATTAATAATTAATATTAAAAACTTATATAGGGAGCTCTAATGATAAATAAATATTGAAAGGCTTGAAGAAAATAGTTTTTTTTCATTATCTGGAAAATAAATCAATTTTTCAATAAAAAAAACACTAATGTAGAGAAAAAGCAATTTAGAAAAAAAAAGATTCCACAAATTTTAGATAGGATCATGAGTTTTTCTGTACAAAAATATTTCAATGTCGTATGTATAGCGGCTAAGCGCTAGGCTAAATTTTTTATAATATTACAAACGCGCGCAGCAGGCCGTTATATCCTTCATTTATTCATAATTGTGTTTTTATTTGTTGATTGATTCAATATTAAAATGGAAATTACCATAATTTTTTTTATAAATTACATTATAGAGCAAAATTAGTTACCTATATTTAAAAAAATATCAAACATTTATTCGAATTTCTTTAGAATAGAGTCAAGTATACTCTAGTTTTTGTAATTATAACATAAATTAGTAATATGTTCTCTTAGATAGATATGTTCTTAAAGATTTAGTAGCTACTTAAAATGTAATTTTCATGAAAATTTTTTATTTGAGAAAATTTAACATTTTCGGTGTTATTTCATTTTAATTTAGAAAAATGTATATAACTAACTCATGTTATAATTACAAAAATTATAGTATACTTGACTCAATTCTAAAGAGATTCAAATAAATATTTGGATCTATTTGTTATATTTGATCAAATATAACTGATTTTGCTCTATTATGTAATATAAAAGAAAAATGTATAGTACTTTCCATGTTAAATCAATCAACTAATAATTAAAACACAATTATTTATAGTTAAAAAATGAGTTTTCTCTTTAAAAACTTATATTCTTTCAAAAGTCCTTTAGTAAAGAAGAATGAGCAATTTTATAACGCGATGCAGCGTGCGATTGTAATAATATTATAAACAATTTAGCCTACGGCTTATTTGATATACATTGGAAAATAATTAACAAATTTTTTTACAAAAAAATTGATGATCCTCTTTTAAATATAGAGACATCATTCTAAATTACTCCTTCTTCGTGTTAGTATTTTTTTTCATTGAAAAGTTAATTTATTTTCCATATATTCAAGAAAAACTATTTTCTTCAAACTTTTCGATGATTATTTGTTATTACTGCCCACTATATTAGTGTACACTTTTTCTAGTAATAATAACTTATCACTAATAAAGATGTTTCTAAAGGAAATACCCAATAATCTATTTTTCGTTGGCCGGGCTACACACTTCATCATAAATTCCGAAATGTGTATGAAGTTGATTTCTGTTATTTTTCATTCGAGAAATATCGGGCGGTAGTATGTACACCCGCTGCTTACGTATTAAGAAACGTTAATTTAAACATTGGTAAAATAAATATCCAAAATAATATAGAATTTATAAAAACGCATACTACTTTACAGTGATTAATAAACAAAAGAATACACGTTGGTAGTTTTTTTGAATATTACCGCTTGATATTTTTACTTTTGTCGATTTCTGAAAAATGAAAATAATTGATGAAGAATGACCTTTTTTGAAAGTATTTTCTGGCAAAATTCTGGAATTGTGAAAAATATGAAATATTCAGCTTGAAAACTGCACCAGATTTTATACTGATTTATTAGTAAAAATTAATGAACAGGTCTCACAAATGAAAAAACTGAGAGAGTGATTTTCTTCTAATGTTTAACTGTTCATTTCAAATTGGACCTAATTTTTTTCGAATTGAATTTACTTATGGCCAAATCGGGCGGAAAACACGACTTGAGTACCATTTTGCATTTTCACCTCTTGAAGGTACAAATAACGGAGTTGTATGCAGGGAAATCATTATAGTAGAAAAATTCCTAAAGTGAGAATCTCGTCCTTAGTTTGCGGTAGCTGCAGTAATTTCCTGATATTCACAGAAAAATCAATATGCTATTGAATTTTCATAACTTTTACTTAATATTTGGACTTCTAAACCAAGATTTAGGAACATGAAATATGGCCATAACCCATAATTTTTCTAATTGTTGAACAATTTTTCGTGTTCGCTTTATGTGAAAATAAATATAATCTAATATATTGAAAATAACATCTTTTGTTTCGCAAAACAATAACAAAATACGTTCAAAATTTACAATCTCTATACAATAAATATT
>JARQZK010002990.1:40000-245000 GCA_030704885.1 Cynegetis impunctata
GGCATGAGGCTCTGGAATTACCAGCTCGGTCTCCTGATTTAAATCGGAATAACTTTTGTTTTGGGAATACCTGAAATCAGTGGTTATTGCTAGTAAATCTTGGAGCTTTAAAGCAACGTATTGTCGAAAGTTAACTCCAGAGGTTTTTGAAAATGTAAGGTAGGAACCTGTTTCGCAGACAGTCTCTGCAATTGCCAGGAACAACTGGATGCGCAGTACGAGAATTTATCGTGATCAATTTCTGAATTAAATAAACAATTTAAAATAGAAGATAAAATTTTTTTTTACAATTTCAGAGTCAGTGTCAAATAAGTTTCCATAAAATGTATATCATGGCCTGAAGTGCCATTCGAAATTTCAGAGTTGATACCCCATTAAATAAAAATCGACCAGGTTTCAGAATTTTTCAAAACTATCTGTGACAACCTGTATAGTAGAGAATTCATCAATTCAATTTCTGAAAATTGTTGTGTTGATCTTCGGTTAGGTTTTTTATATCTTAAAAACCCCTATCGTGATTTGACCAGCAGAAAATGCAAATCATATGCTTGCATTGACTGAATTTTAATCATCGATCTGTCTAGAGTAACTGATGCAAGTGGTTACCAGTTATCGTATGATAATAGTAGAGATTCAGCTGATTCAGTGGAAGATAAAATCAAGGGTAAGATAATGTGAATAATTATTATGCAAAACTTGTATCAAAGTAGGTATTTTCGAATTGCTCAACAAAACAAAAACATTTTTGGGTATCTCATAATTCTTGTTTACGTAGGTACTACTGTTCTTACCTACTATTTCGGCCATATAATTTTATATCATAATTTCAGTCATAATATGACCTTAAATTCTCATTAATTTTTCACTTGTATATTATTTGTTGATTTTACCTTAGATACGGTTGTACCTATAAATACACTCATTATGCCCTAGGTCGTTATGAGCGGGCATTATGGATCATAACGCCCGCTCATTGTACGAAGAGAAATGAATCAACTTCCATTGATTAAATACTTCATAATCCTTGTCGTATACGACTCTGGATTTCCCCGGCAATGAATTATTCGCAGCTTTGGCTGCATTTTCTATGATATTCTTGGGTAATTTCATTTTCATTTCCATCATTTCTATAAGACTTTAGAAAAAAAGCAGCAATGACATTCACTAAATATGATGACAAAAATATTCACAAACGTCAAAATATCAACAAATGACATGCCTACTATGATAAGGAAAATGGAAAGTATAGGAGCAATGAACCTATTTTAAAATCGATTTTTCATTATAATAAAATAATTTTTTGGTGAAAAATAAAATCTTGTATGCACCACGTGCGTTACTAGATCCTAACGCCCATCGGGCGTCAGAATCTATATAACGCACTTGGTACATAAATAACTAATATATATATATATATATATATATATATATATATATATATATATATATATATATATATATATATATATATATATATATATATATCTATAAATATATATATATATATAACATACAAACGAAAAACCTGCTTTTCGTTTTTTTTTAACTTACAAACTCTTACTCGCATAAGCCAATTTTGAGAAACTGAAGAGATGCACAAAGCTTGAATACCTGCAAAAAGGCATGAGACCTCTACACCCTACTGCGTAGCACTAGGAATGATCAAACCCCTCGGCGCATGTTCATGTCGTAGATAATGCCTGCTAAGTCTATCGCAGATCATTTTTTCTCATGGTGACTAAGTATATCTTGAAATGTATAGTATTTGAGATATAACCAAAAATTTGAGTGAAATTCATAATTTTTACTAATTTATTTATTTCTAGGTGGCGCCACGTCAACATTTTTTGAATGTATTATATAAATAAAAAACTACACATTAAATGCTATCATTTTATTTCATTATTGTAAAAATCGGTTTGGGTTAAAGATTTATAGATAGCACCACATGTCTACGGACAAAAAAATTTAAAAAACGCTATAATTTTTTTATTCTTCTTGAGGAAAAATTTTTGAAAACACTTTTCTTATGAAATCATATGTGTTTTATCGATATCCGTTGGAATTTTTAAAATCGGAACAGCTACTAACTTTTTGTCGTGAGACTATAACCCCTTAGCTTCGCCAAGGGGTAAAAATTGCGGCGGTGAGAACATTTCAAATGCATGGGGCTGCAGCCCCCCTTGAGATTTATTGTAGTAACAAAAGAATTGATATTACTAAGATAATAATTGTAAAATGAGCCCACTGGTCACTATCGGTCAACCATAAGATCTATTATGATTTACCGGATACGGGATGTCCTTTTTTTATTTAAATTTAAGGAGGTAAATTTTGATTCAGTCAGCATTCAGCATATTCATATTAATCAAAATCATATTATTTTATGCACCTACCTTCCTTTCAACCTACATTATATAATATAATGTATTAATTACGATAGAAGGTATTTACATTTACTGCTTACTGCATTTCATTCATTTCAAGATTTCATATCAACAGTGGCAACGCTGCACAGGCTTAAAAAGGTATATTTTCAACGTTCATTATGCCAATTATGCCATGTCACAGAAAAGCGAAATAATACTTTATTGCAATAGAAAAGGAAAACACATGTAAATGGCAACACCGATTGAACCTAGCTGCTCGGTTCAAAGCATACGATATTCGACCTTATTTATTCTATTGCAGTGCACGTAGCAAGCACGTGAAGACTGAAGCGTGATTAAACGTGATCAGTTTGTTTTGAATTTTATGCCGGTGCGGTGATTTTTAATTTATTTTGCTCGCGTATTGTTTTTAAAATGAGTTCGGTTACTGAAGTTAATTTTAAAAATTTCAATGGTGTCTTGGTGGAATATTTGTTATCCCATAACTTTAGTGAACTAAGCTATGACGATAAAGTTTTAATAAAAACATTGCGACCTACCCCGAAATTAAATAATTTGGTGCAGCCTAACAAACAACAGAATCGCGGTTTTAATATCAGAAATTATGAGAGACATCCTTGGCTAACCGGATCACAGGTAACGAATAAATTATTTTGTTGGCAGTACTTTTTACTAGGGAAAATGTCTCTGTTTGGGGCCGCTTAGGATTTGACGATTTAAAAAATTTATCACGTTCTCTGGAAAGGCACGAAAAATCCCAGGAACATGTCGTGTCGCGGATCAAATTTAAATTGCTTGGAAAACAAATCATAATTAATGTTATTGATACTTGCTGGGCAACAATTGATTAATTCCTCGAATAGGTAACAAATTCGTTAAGTAGGTAGGTAGGTACCTATTTTGTGAAAGAAAAAAAAATTTATGAATAGATGAATTGATTAATTGGCTGAGAAGAGTTTTTGTGAATATTGTAATTAGGAGTTGTAGGTCTCAAGGTAGACCCTCGAACGTGAAAACAGTTTTTTCCCAAAGAAATTAATATTTTAGGGTTCTTGTTTTACTTTGATTTTCTTTAAATTATAAGACGGTTGACCTTGAAATCCTAAAATTTTTCGCCTATTGTGTATTTTTTAACACCTCTTGTAGCCTCCTTAAACAAACACCTCACGAGCCGCCACTGATATATATATATATATATATATATATATATATATATATATATATATATATATATATATATATATATATATATATAAATAAATTCGTGAAGCGTGTAGCTAATCCAAAAATGCTAAAATATTTCAATGAGCGATTAACTAACTCTAGACGAATAGAATTTTTGCACAATTTTCGCAATCTAGTCGTTAATATGTCTGGTAGCATACTATTTATAACTTCGGGAGCTTCATCAATATTCAGATCCGTATTTGAATATCATTTTCAATATATAAACAAGATAATAATTCAAAAGATCAATACCCTGGAGATAAGCACACTTTGGCCGAGAAATCAGGTTATTGCACATTATGGAAAATTTAGATTTAACATTTATTATTCCTTGTTTGAAAAAAAATCCGTTTCTCATTGGCACGTTTCAAGAATAAATAAAGAAAAATGTTAGATATATGAAGTAGCAGTATGATTTGAACCTAATTACATACAGATTAACTCATGACCGCTAAATCACGTAGCCTGATCATCTAAATTACTCAAATGCGTTTTATATAGGCTCCATTGGGACTTCACTTATCCAGATAGCGGAAACAAAATAAAAACATTTGTTTTTAAGATATCGATACAAGATTCATTAACGCAGGCTCCACGGCTTTGTCGGACACTGAAAATGAAATTACTTATCAAAGTATTCTCAACAAACAATTATTCATATGAAACCATCAAAAACGATAAAACTAACTAAAGTCTAAAAAATTAGGTGTTTTCGAATTGAAATGTGGCAGTTGCAGCGAAATTTATATTATATGTCATACCTAAATGTAATATTAAAATTGCTTTCAAACCTAAGACAAAACTGTCAGGACTTTTATTCAATGCCAAAGATATCACTTCAAAATTTGAAAGTTCAGGAGTTCATAAGTTGATTTGTCCTGAATGTAAAGGAGTATATATAGGTCAGACTGGTCGATCGTTCAAGACAAGATTTAAAGAACACCTACAATCTTTTTTGAAAAATAAAACGGATTCAACGTTTTCAAATCATTGCCGTGAAAACCACCACCCATTTCCACAAATAGATAATTTTCAAATCATGCACAAATTACCGAAAGGAACCAAACTTACTTTCTTAGAATCATTAGAAATTTTTAAACTCAATCATAATGCAAAAGATATCTTGCTGAACGACCAGATTGACTTGATATCTTCTCCTATATTTAGTGTATTCAAACAATAACGACTTTTCTAAGAACATTGTATTGTACCAATTTGGGAAATTCCCTCGATTAGCCCTTCTTGAAATAAGTTCCTCTTGTCTCTTTAGGTACCTGCAATAATTATTTCCCACCCGTAAGCGCAAATTTATAATTCTGTATTCAGTTCTTAACTCAACCTGCCCGATGATGGTCTAGTGACCGAAATTGCAATCGCAGTGTTACATTTTTCAAAATTTATATTGGTAGAACCTAGACTTGAGTAATTTCTACACAAGAATAGACGAACGTAAAATTAATTAAAATCAACTAAAGTAAAACACTTGCCTTGATGACACTAAAATTGCTATAATTACTCGACTTCGACATAAATATTTCTGGCTACTAAACCAATTGTCAAGAGGGTTCTAACTACAGTTTCCTAACTACTGTAATGAAATATTGCATTTTTCAAATGAAGGTTCACAATCAATCCTCTGGAGATTTCAACAAATATATATTTTCTGGAAATTGGTCAATGATCAAATAGACCTTATTATTTATTTTTAATATGGGGTTAAGTTGCACTGCGATCTTAAGGCCTATTGTACTACCCTATTTGTACAACGCCATCTACCTACAGCTCGCCTTCTAGTTCCAGAGCATCAATAAACTCCAATATCTGGGAAGGCTTCAAGAAGGTTATGTCCTCACTCCTACAAGTTTCTTGGCCAAAGCATCTCTTTCGTTGGCTTGCAATGGCAAGGCATTCTGTAACCAGGAACACAGGAGTTTCCTCCTCCTTCCTACAGAATCTACACTCGTCAGTTTCTGATAAATCTATTCTCATCAGATGCTTCCTGAGATGACAGTGTCTTGTGAGAAAGCCAGTGGGAGGTTTAGTTTATTCTTACTGAGATCCAGATATCCTTTCGACCCTGCGGCTTTAAAGTTCTGAAGGAACTTAACACCAAGTCCGGAAGGACCTCAACAACTCACCTCTTTGTACGTACGTCTGGTAGTTTCAGGATAGTATATACTCAATTTCTCTTTCTTATTAGGTACATAATTACCAAATTACCTAATTTATAAATACCTACTTCAAGGCCTACTTTGTTAAGAAATTTAAGTGTGTCTCCAAAGTAGTAAAGTTGATATAATGAAAAGTCACCACGAAACTATAATAAAACCAGTTCATCGAATTATAATAATGATTTGAAAATTTTTTGATCATTAAATCAGCATCCGACGAATGCTTACTAAAACTAAGTGAGTTTCTTCTTTTTCATTTAAGATTATAAATAACCCATTATATATGTATGAATAATTCATGGTGCATTTAAAATAATTCACCAGAAATATGTTTAAAACCGATAGACGATGAATCAACTCTGTGGTAGTTCATATTTAAATGAAATGAAAAAACCCTACTTAAAAACAAACACTTGTTTAAAAACCACAAACTGAAAAAACTTTGACTAGTTTCGCCTTTTACAGCATTATCAAGACTGAATACATGTTACAAAGTCATCATTTGAAAATATTCATATTCTCGGTTTGGTGGTTAAATAAAATCGTAGGGTTTTTCAAATTATCAGAGATTTAACAGGTGTGAGTTGTTTAGGTCTAACTGGTCATTGAGAAGAATGTAATTATGGGATTTTTGTAGTTTGTTTATTTCCATGACTTTCGAGTTGTTCATTTTCATACCCTTCTCACAGCAATGAAGAATTTTCGGTTTAAAAGAGGATGAGATGTTGTATTTCTTTCTGACTCTAGATGTTCCCGAAAGACCGACTGTCCGTTTTTTAGATATTATTTAAGCCTTGTTTCAAAACATCTTCCGGTCTGGCCTATAAAGATTACTTACATTCTTCACAGTCCATTCTGTATATTTTTGTCTTCTTCATCGGATCGACTTTCAACAATTTACATGTATAAATTATTAACATATATAAAGCTGACAGAACTACAGTAACCTAAAAAAATTCGGACTACCATCAATATTCAACAAAAGTATCAAATAAATTCATGAAACAACAAAATTTGAACATTCGCCCACTGGAAAAATACTCATGAACAAATTGCCAAATAGTATTAAGAATTTACCAATAACAGCTTCTAGAATAAAAATAAAAAATATATTTTTGGACGGAGCCTACTATTCGACGTCAGCTTACTAAATGTGAATCTGTGTTGTATTTCTTTGTAATTGTTTAGATTTGTTTTAGATTTGTGTTTGTCTTGTCACATATACACATGTTGATTGTTAATGTAATTTATATTGATGGAATTTATAATCTTGAATGATTTGTATATCCATTGTTAAATGGCAGCTCTATGAATATATTATTATTATTATCCAATCTGGTATGACTCGAAAAAGCAGTATTCAAATCTTTATTTTTGAAGAATTGAATGATCTTCGAAGAAGGGATGTGCGTATAAGGGATGCTCAAAAACTTGATATAAGTATAATACCTGTATTTAAATTATTCTTGTCTGTTTTGTATTTTTATTGACTTAGGTTTGAGAAAGTCACGAATGTGGTAACGAAACGTTAACTGTTCATTAAAGTCGGTTTTTTTTAATCAAATGGCCTGTTATAGCTATCAAAAGACTGAGTGGGGATATCCAAAGGTCTTAGTCATTACTGATGCGTAAGTTACTGGAGCTGGCCAAAGTAATCTCTAAAACTTCTAAAAGTTCCACCTCTTTTTCTTATTGCAATAGATACAAAATCTCTGGATTATCTAAATCTATATGTTATCTTTATTCTTTCCGTCAAATTAAAGCTACTCATCTAACAGTAGTGAATCATTACTATATGCAATTCCAATATTACTTAAAATAGATTGCATTACGCGTCCAATTGTATCTTACATAAATGCACCAGCATTCAAAATTACAATTAGATGATCAGAAGTTGTTTTCAATTAACTTTGTCCCTAATTTAAATTTAATAGACACTAGCATGAACAAATGCGCAGTACGTGATACTACGAACCCCGATTGGTCAATCAGCCATAAATCTGATGGGGCGGCATGCGTTTCTCGACAGAATCGGTCTCAGTGTTTTAAAAACTCAGGAAAATTCATGTCATACATACACATATATATATATATATATATTTATATATATATATATATATATATATATATATATATATATATATATATATATATATAAGAATTCTTCGTGTTATCGAGACACGTCCGTGGCAATAAAATCAAGTAAACTAGGACATTTATTCGAAATGTCATTATGTTGCTAGAAGGAAAATATAAGTTTGAAATATTGAGTTGGTTATCACTTTCGATGGAGATACTGATGAGTCCCAAATAAGGGCGAAACCCTATGTCTATCATTTTCCATTGATTATGATAAACAACTAAATATTTCTAACATGTGCCATCTAAAGGTAGATGGGGATATTTCGATGTTTCGTGAACTCCACTAGCAGGTTTGTTTGATTAGTTTCGAATAAATGTCCTAGTTTACTTCATTATATATATATATATATAAATATATATATATATATATATATATATATATATATATATATATATATATATATATATATACAACAAAGAAATTAGTCGCGGGGAAATATTAAACAAGTAGAGCAGAATTATCGGTATAGACCGCTTATATGGAAGCAGCCGTTGACACGTGTTTCGGACTCTTTGGTCCTCATCATAACGGCGTAGCCAGGCATGGGATAGAAAACTTCGAGATGAAAACAGCAACAACAAACGAAATCCCCTGCTATGGAAGACAATCACACATTTGCGGCTTTCTGTTTGAAATATGCGGTTTGGGAGATTTGGTAAAACTTTGCCACGGAGGCGATTAATTCCATCCCATGCTTGGCTACGCCGTTCTGATGAGGACCAAAGAGTCCGAAATACGTGTCAATGGCTGCTTCCATAGAAGCGGGCTATATATATATATATATATATATATATATATATATATATATATATATATATATATATATATATATATATATATATATATATATATATATATATATATATATATATATATATATATATATATATATATATATATATATATATATATATATATATATATATATATATATATTTATTCGAATTGTTGTTGCCTGTGATCTATTTTTAATCTTTTGATAATTATTAGCAATAACAGGCTGGTTGAATCTTAAAAAACTCAATTTTATCAAAAAGTTGACGCCTCACCACGACATTCGAAATTGAAATTTCTTTGACATTTATTGATTTGAAAAAAATGAATAAACAGGGCTGCTTTGTATATGCTATTCAGTCTAATATTAATATTCAAAATTGTAATTATTAGATGGTAAGGGAAACCAAAGAAACCTTTACCTACGTAATGTTTGAAAATAATAATAATAGGGTACTATTTATCTAACAACAAAGAAATTAGTTATGGGAAAACATTAAAGAAGTGGAGTAGAATTATCGGTATAGTACGCTTATATGGAAGCAGCCGTTGACACGTGTTTCGGACTCTTTGGTCCTCATCAGAACGGCGTAGCTAAGTATTGGATTGAAAATTTGGAGATGAAAATAGTTTAATAAATAAAATCCTCTGTTATGGAAGAAAATCACTTATTTGTGGTTTATTGTTTGAACTCTCCGGTATGGGAGATTTGGTCAAACTTTGCCACGAAGGCGATTAATTCCATCCGAGAGATCTCAGAAAGAGTAAATTAATATTAAAAAAGAAAATTAGTTTTGGGAAAATATTAAACAAGTAAAGCAAAAATTATCGGTATAGTTCGTTTATATGGAAGTAGCCGTTTTTAATGAAATTTTTATAATAAAATCCTCTGTTATGGAAGAAAATCACTTATTTGTGGTTTATTGTTTGAACTCTCCGGTATGGGAGATTTGGTCAAACTTTGCCACGGAGGCGATTAATTCCATCCGAGAGATCTCAGAAAGAGTAAATAAACATTAAAAAAGAAAAATAGTTTTGGGAAATATTAAACAAGTAAAGCAAAAATTATCGGTATAGTTCGTTTATATGGAAGTAGCCGTTTTTAATGAAATTTTTTATTTATTTAGAATTTCAAATCTTTTAAAAAAAGGGTACTTACAGTTTAAAACTCTCAGCTTAAGTTTAACTTTTTGATAAAATTGAGTTTTTTAAGATTCAACCAGCCTGTTATTGCTAATAATTATCAAAAGATTATATATATATATATATATATATATATATATATATATATATATATATATATATATATATATATATATATATATATATATATATATATTATAATATATATATATATATATATATATATATATATATATATATATATATATATATATATATCGGCTGCTCCATTCCAAAACACAGTAACCAACATTTTTTTAGAAATTGATATTCTATATATTTGGATATACTGTGTTTGGACGCATCTTTCAACCTGGCCTGTTTGCTGATAGCTGCAATAGATTCAGAGTTATCACATACCCATAACCTATTATCTGCACAAATTTTCTCCGTTCCACATTTCAAAACATAGTATATGCTTTTTCCAAACCAAAACACTGTATATACCAGATGCTCCGTTTTGGCAATTTGAAAGATATAAGATTACGTCGGTCAGCAAATAGTAAACACAGTAAATGAACAGTTACTGTGTTTTGAGTATTCAAGGCTGAATCAAAAATTCAAACGTTTCAGTGTTTACCATTTTTAAGATGCAGTGTTGTGTCAGTTGTTATTACTCTGCGAAGCCGAGAAATGCCGAAAAATGAAAAAGTTGCCCCGACAAAGAAAAGCATCCGATGAAATCTTCATGTTCAGAAAAATGTACTAAAAAATGTGGTTCCACATTCTCTGAAGAAGAACGATTTCGGATTTGGGAAGAATACTGGTTGTTGGATTAGAGTTCACGCCGTAAATGGTTGGCTAAAAATGTCCAAATGGTGCCTGTAATGAGATGAACTAACCAAGCTCAACCTGGCAAAGGTTTCGCAAAAAACGAAAGTCGAAAATTTTTCTTTCCAAAAAAAAATAAAAGTAGATGCGTTTGTCGCAAGTTTTTTCTAAATACCCTTGGATATTCCAACGATTCTGTTATTACGGAATTATGCAACGCGATGAAAAAAATTCCTTTGCTGGCCGCTGTAAGAGAAAATAGGGGTACCACAGGAAATTATAAGAGAAAACGAGAAAGAACTATCATCATGAATCACATCAACAAATTCAAGCCTTGTTTTACTCACTATCGACGTCAAAATGCACCTAATATGAGATATTTATCAATAGACTTAACAGTACAATCCATGTTTGATGATTTTGAACGTGAACATCCCGATTTCTGTTAAATTGAACTTTACAGGAAGACCATAAAATTAATGCATAATTCTTTATGCATGCCCAAATCTGACGTTTGTGTAGAATGCGAAACTTACAAGAATAAGTCACAGGCCAAAGATGTTGAAGAACTGACTTTTGTTGAATGACGAGGAATGGAATACACACAAAAATAAAGCTAAAAAAGCCACTGACAAATACCACGAAGATGCTATGATACCTGACAATCAAAACGTCAGAATATATTCAATGGATTTGCAAAAGGTGATCTTAATTCCTAACATGCCCTCCGTAAAAGATAGTCATTTTTTAAGTCGCTTCACAGCATTCAATTTGACATTTGCTTCGTTGAAAAAAAAAGTCTTCGTTCAAAAATTATTGCTCCATGTGGCATGAAGGTTTGGCAGGACGTGATGGTAACCATATTGTTGATGCCATTTTTAGAGTTTTCGAGGAAGAACGAGATGTCAAAGAGTTCATTATTTGGTCAGATAATTGTACAGGCCAGAATAAAAATTGGATACTTTAAAAACGGACCTGATTGTGTGACTTTCCGTTATCTCACATGCCAAAGAATCAGATTCCTTGAGAGGTTTTTTGTTGAATCCTATAGTTGAAGTATGCTTCAAGAAAGGGAAAAGAAGCTTGGATTATAAAACTGATTTCGACCAAGAAGATTATATATCTCTAGACTTTTTGCAGAAGAAATTCAATTTTCAGAGTATTCCAGAAGTTCTACCAGTACGTGGAATACTGACATCAAAGAAAAACGAAATCATAAGAGTATTGGGACCGTTAATGCCGATAAACAGGTTGAAGTTTTGGAAAAATCTTCATGAAAGCGATTCTGCTCCAGATTTGGTCGAGGAGTATGATGACACCAATTGGGATGATAGTATGTAGTAGTTTCTTTGGTTCAAAATATTTGTTCACTACCTGTAAGACATTTTAACCAACCGTTGTATTTCTAAACTAATAAACGTTGGACATAATTATACTGTTTTGTTATCTTGAATTCAGTAAAATGTTACTACCTACATAAACTAAACTGTTGTTTATTTAATTTTTGATGTAGATACTCTGTTTTGAAATATAAAAAAATGCGTCATATTCGATGCCAAAACCAAGCATGTACCAAATCTATAGCTACAACTAAAAATACGCAGAATTTGAGTATGTATAAAAAATTATACGACGAACTGTAACACGTAACCGTAAAATCAAAAATATAGCATTAAATACGTCTCAGGGCCAAACAAAAACACTAAATCTCGTTTCCCTCTCAATTCCATTATTTTCACATACTGTGTTTTGGAATGGAGCAGCCGATATATATATATATATATATATATATATATATATATATATATATATATATATATATAAATATATATATATATATATATATATTTATATATTTTTAGTGCGGTCCTGGTATTCTGTTCACGTTCATGGCTCGTGTATTTGTTTTGGATTGGCGTCTCTTGAATTTCAATAGACTTATTATAGATATGCAATGAGCTGAATGAATGTAATGTAAGAACTATAAGTAGCAATAAACACAGACAATCAGTCTGTGGAAAATCTGGTGTAGGTATATGAAATAAAATGTATTGATTGTGATGTATTTTATATTGGTCAAACTAGTAGAAATATCGGTATCAGATTGGGTGAACCTAAAAAATCTATCATATCACTGGAATTTTGAAAATTTCCAAAAAAAATAACCATTTCATAGATTCATATTACTTACTCTAGAGATATTGCATTTACTAAACAAAGGAAAGAGGATGGATCTTTTAGAAGTTTTTCCCATCAGTAATAGACCATTGGATATCCCCACTCATTAAAGCAGTAATATAAATAGATAGATTGTTGCATTTTCAAATCAGTTAGAAAAATCTTGATAATGGGTTAGTAGCCCGAAATAAATATGTCAAGTAAATTTATCAATTTTAGTGGAATCAAGCCAAATATTTTACTTAAGTTGGTTTATAATAGAAATATACACACACTTATACATATATACAGGGTGTCTACACTTATGGTCTAAAACGATTAATTCAAGAACCAAAAGTAATTCACTATCTGCCCCACGATGATGATGACAAACATCATAATACGATTTTCAAACAAATATGAATGATTATTCTAATTTTTCCTTGTTCCTCATCACAAAAAATATGGGACTACCCAAATATGTATAAAGGCTGACCAGGGCCGGTTTAATGATGAGGCAGAGTAGGCAACTGCCTAGGGGTCCGTGCACGCACTAAGAAAAAAAAATTTTACTTGAAAATTTTGATGAAATTCCTCAACAATATTATTGCTTTATTTCGACACATGTTGTCAATTGATGAAATACTTCATACATACAGAACCATATAGTATAGGGTAGTAGAACTAATAAACTGTCTTCGTCCCAGAACTGTTTGAATTTATTGTCAATAATGGCCATTGAAAATGATGTATTAGGAAGGGTCAACTTCCAAGATGTTTTAAACGATTTTGTTTCTGAAAAAGTTAGAAAAGTTAATTATTGAACTTAATGTACTGTACAAAAACAATAAATATCTTGGAAGTTGACTTTTTTCAATTTGTACTTCACAAAACTGTTTTCTTTAGTTTATTGTATTTTATTGCGTTTAAGAAGATCAAATTTAAAATAACCGCGTCCCGTCTTTTCCTCTTTCCTAACCCATCATGCAACCTGGATCATCATTCACATCACTTATCTATAACCTATTCATTAAGACCATTTAAATAAAGCTAAAGAGTCAGGGAATGTGATGCTGCAGCATCAAGTCAAAGTAACCATGTTGTTGCAATATCACATAAGACTTAGAAGTAACAGGATACCTGGAGTCGATCATCTGAAAGTTACTTACATCCCTTTATCAACTTGAAAAGACCTAGGGCCCGGACATGGTTGTTGCCTAGGGGCCCGGACAGGGTTAATCAGGCTGACCCTAAACTTAAATAATTTGGCAATTGCTCGTTTCAGACGATTGTCATAATCGTAGTGGGACAAAGAATAGTGAAGTGCCTGTCGTTAATCGTTTTATACCACAAGTTGGAATATTGGAATCATTTTCGGTAAAATATACAGGTTGTCCCATTAATAATTGTTGAATATGATGTCACGTGACCTACATAAATAGCTCATTGGGTAACATAATATCTAAAACTGCTGCAACTACAGCTTTAATTTAAAACCCCAAAATAAAAATTCTCTACTACCCTCGGGTTCCGAGATATTCCGTGTCTTAATCGTCTTTGGACACCCTGTATAGATTTGAGTTTATTCAACATATTATAAATTGAGGTAAACTCTGAAAAACCTATGAGTTATTTCTGATAACTGTTCACAGTTAAAAATAAATTCGATTCTAACGATTAGAAAACAAAAAATTTGTTTGTCTTCGTCGGGCTTTCATCGCGTTCATTAATTTCTGTCATAATCGGGTATATTCTCTTTTATGAAGAATTTAACATTCTGTGGACTAAGGAGCGATCCTCAGTAATCAACCAGTTTCTTATTTCTTTTTTGATTTTTTTGTATGTCTAAGCTCTCTTATTTGTCTGGGTACTATTGGGTAGGTATTATATATTATATATATATTCTAGGAGGTATAAGTGCAAGTCATCTGGCCTTATCTTTTTTCAGCTTTCTTTCTCTCATAGTTGTTCTTTTTTGTTCTGGTGGAGTATCTGTGTTTCTCGGAACTTCTTTGTTGGATGTTCAGTAAAATCTTACTCGGATAGATCTTTCTAATATCCAATGCTTTTGATATCTCGTATATCTCTCGGCCAGGAATGTGTACTATTTTTCATGCATACTTTAAGCAATAACAGTTCTACTAGATGAGAATATATATATATATATATATATATATATAAATATATATATATATATATAATATATATATATATATATATATATATATATATATATATATATATATTATATATATATATATATATATATATATATATTTTATGTATATGTATATATATAATATATATATATATAATATATATATATATATATATATATATATATATGTATATATATATATATATATATATATATATATATATGTATATATATATATATATATTATATATATGTATATATATATATAATCAGGGGCGGCTAGTCAAAGGAGGCTAAGGAGGCTAATTCTATACCTAGTTGAAAGTGAGGAATTTTTCACCGATAAAGTAACTTTAAATACAGCACTCGGATTAATATCTTACTTACAAGATAAGGAATATATATATTTTTTAAACATCTTTAAATTAACTTTTGAACAAACAGAAATAGTTTTTCAAATCTTACAGCACAATTTTCAGATGTAATTTACTCACGAAATCGGTTCAAGTTTCTTTTGGAAAAAATTTCAGAATATCGTGCAGAAGTTTATTTTAAAAAACTATTTTCAGTATTTCAAACTACTGATGATACGACTCAATTTAGCCCAAAACGAAAGAAATTCAGTTACGCAGATATGGAGCTTCACTATAAGCAAATATTTTATGAAATTTTGGATACTATTAGGGGTCAAATAGAAATAAGGTTCTCTGATTTGAAAGAACTGCATTTCTTCGACTTACTCAATAAAAATTTGTTAACCGGATTTTCGGCTAATTTTCCAGATAACCTTTTGGAAAATTTATGTCAAAAATACACTTTTTTTGATAAGGTGGCCATAAAAAGTGACCTGTGTGTTGTTTATCATGACAATGAAATTTTGGGGCAAAATGAAAATCATGTGGGGACTATTAAATACCTTTTTGATAATGATTTGAATCAAGATTTACCCCAAGTTTATAAACTCTTATGTCTAATTGTTTCTATCCCGGTGACATCGGCTTTCGTAGAGCGCTCGTTTTCCACTCTTAAGAGAATTAAAACTTATTCACGAAAATTCAATGAGCCAGGATCGTTTGAAAAATATTAGTTGTTGTCTCTATGAAAAGGAATTGGTAAAACTTTTGGCGAAAGACAAAAAATTTTATGAGGATATTATAGATCATTTCGCTAAGAATCGCAGAATCCCGCTAATCTTCAAAAATAATATAATAACTTTTTATTTGCTCTCACCAGCTGTTAACAAATTCGGTAAGTAAGTAGGGACATATTATGTGAAAGATAATAAAATTTGATGACTAGATGAATTGATTAATTGGCGTAGAAGAGTTTTTGTGAATATTGTAAATAGGAGTTGTAGGTCTCAAGGCAGACACTCGAAAGTGAAAACAAATTAATAGCTTAGTGTGCTTGTTTTACTTTGATTTTCTTTAAATTATATTGACCTTGAAATCCTAAAAATTTTCGCCTATGGTGTATTTTTTAACACACCTCTTGTAGCCTCCTCAAACCAAAAACCTCACGAGCCGCCACTGATATATATATATATATATATATATATATATATATATATATATATATATATATATATATATATATATATATCTATATATATATATATATATATATATATATATATATATATATATATATATATATAAATATATATAGATATATAAAATAAATATATATATATATATATATATATATATATATATATATATATATATATATATATATATATATATATATATATATATATATATATATATATATCGAATCGAGGCACGCATGTCTTTCACTTCTATTTATTCTCATATTGTTCAGATTTAGGATTTCTATTACTTTACCTATTGAACATTTTTCGACAGAACTCATCGCTTTCCCGAAAAACAGAGTAGTTCGAAAAAATTGTTGGAGTTGAAGAAAACTAGTCATTTGAGAACATTTGGAACATCCTACGATTTATTTTCGTCAAGTTATAGCATCAATCTACGTAAACTAAGAATTTTGAAATTTTTTCTACCGGTTTGCTACCAATTCCCAACTTTGGCTTGGAGGAGATAGGGATTTCACTGCGGGAACAAACTGAAAAATATGAGAGACTAAAAGTGTGACGGAAATAGACTGACGAAAGTCACGCTTTTAGTTAACACAAGCGAATATTGTATACCTTTCTCTGTCTCCCTTTTTTTCCGTTCTCTCATCCCTTCTCTTTCTGATCCCACTCCGCCACGTCAATCGCCAATGCATAGTATGTACTCATGAATTCATTCATGTAGAAGCAACTCGAAAACGTCAGATGTGAAACATCGAACTAATTGTCTTGAACAATGTGCAGGAGCCCCGTCTAGTTGGTACCAACAGTTTCGATATAGGTACTTCGAGTGGAAGATTATCGACGAAGTTCTCTACAATATTTTCCAAAATATTCAGGTAGCTTCTGGATGTTAATGACTCCTCGTATATCAGGTACCTCAATTTGCTGCCCATTAACATGCAAAAAATATTATAACTAAATGTTTCTGAATATCCGGCTACTTTTGTGAAGTGAGGATTTTCACTGCTCAAAAAATTACAATTTTTTCTATTGAAAATCCCTTCTCTTGAAAATTTCGATTCATCAGTCCAAATTATTTAATTTTAAAAAAATTTATCCTCTTGAATGCGTACCTACATCATTTCACAAAATTCAACTCTCTGTTGAGGGTCTTGAGGCTTCATTGCTTGAATTTTGGTGAATTTGTAATCATGCATGTTATGTCTTTGCAAGATTCTTTGAACAGATGAATATTTTATGCCCAAATCTTCTTCAGCACTTCTTATCGATGACTCGGGAAATGCGTGAAAATATGCTAGGACATTAATTTGGTTGTCTTCGGAAGTTACGGGCCGATGTATATTTCTTGGTGCTTTTAAAGTTGATCCAAACATTTTGAAATTGTTCTGAATTCGTATAAATTTCTTGAGGTTCATTGGCGGTAGATTCGGATACATTTCATTGAACTTTCTACATGTCATGCTGATAATTTTATCACACTGTGCAAAAATAATAAACAAATTCATAAGAACTTCATTTGAATAAATTATTTCCATCGTTTCTGAAGGTATTTCCAACTTCTGAAGTGATGAAAGTGTCGATATTATTAGTAGATTGTCACAAAATTACTGTCAAATAGTAGGTAATTATGACATGCTTAGCAAATACCAAGGGGATACCATGTTCAAGGAACATTTTCACAAACAAGTGCTCATAAGTCCGAAACTTGACTAGTTAGGTATAGGTATGATATACATAGATAAAACGGAAATTCTAGCAGCTTTTCGAATTTTCAATAATATACAGGGTATTCCATTTGAAATAAACAACTTACAGTCACTTTTTCAAGCTAACAAAATAAATGTATTTTTTGACCACCCTGTATTGAAATAACGGAGATTAGGCTGAAGTGTAGAAAGCCCCCAAGTATCAGCAAACTTAAACCGAAATTTCGATATCGTTGTATTTCTTAGCTCAAAGATATCAGAGTTTTTAGAGGTCTCGATTTCCGACGAAAAAAAAAATAATTTTTATTTCGAAAACGGTATAGAGAAATATTATGGAAAGTTGTTTGGAAATTGTTGGAGATTCTAAAAATAATATAATATACAGGTAGTTCCATTTGAAAAATCAAAGTTGCTACTACTTTTTAATAGAAGTGGCAACACCACATTACCGAAAATATTTTAGTTGGGTAGAGAATGTTCGACTATGCCTTCCATTGAATTTTCAAAGTGATCCGTTTTATGGTTCACCAGAAACGTCTAATGTGCCATCCACCGTGAATCACCCTGTATATATATATATATATATATAAATATATATATATATATATATATATATATATATATATATATATATATGTATATATATATATATATATATATATATATATATATATATATATATATATATATGTATATATATTTAAATATATATTATATATATATATATATATATATATATATATATATATATATATATAAATATATTATATAGATATACATAGACATGTATGTAAATCAGCCATCAAAACAATCGAAAAAATCGTGGTCCAGGAGGTCTAAAACGGATTTAAAAACGACTCCGCACATCTCTGTTGACTTTGAATACAGTGCAATATTCTATCATATTTATTATTTTCAGGGAATATACGACTAAAAACTAAATTGACCATGATCAGATTATAGAAAATATTCTTGAAATATTCAGTTACGCTTTATTTATTCCTAAAATGTCGATCGTATAAATATAAGTAATATAATTATATTTATTAGTTCTAACCTTCGCTATCATTACGTTGCTTCAGTCAGTTTAATTCTTTCGTAGTTATGTGGTTACCAGGATGAGGCATATGAATGTAAAATCTTATACATTTCAAGCAGAAGAATGTAAAAGTACTCATTTATATTCATGTAGTTACTCATATAATATATTTAGGTTTTACACTGGAAAAAACGTTAGTCCAATATATATCTATACTTTACCAAATTTCGTTCACTAAATTGTTAATATTTTCCACCAAACCGAATTCAAAGAAGTAATTGACGTAGACTTAAAATTTACAGTATTTATGCCGAAAATAGTTTATCAAAACCTGTTGAAAATTGATGATGAAATAAGAAAATTTGTTATGCGGATCACAGAGCACCTGTATTATAACAGAATATATTAAATCCATTTCGAAATCAGATATTTCTGTCGTGTCTTCTTTGAATATATTTCAAAATTCACTGCGGTTACTTTATTACTCCACTATAATGTTCACCCGATATTTGGGCATCTATTAAAAAACCAAACCGAACTCACCCTGTATTCAAAATAATTCCACACTCACAGTTTTAACTGGCACATGAAATAACAACGATCGCCCACAATAAAACAAAAATCTTCCAGGGGGGTAAATAAAAAAATATTATCAATATACAGACATGAACTTATAAATAACTCCCGCCACATTTGACACCGAACTGAATAATTAATAACTAATTTGTCAATTTATCTAGATGAAAAAACGTCTTATCATAACGCGATTTTATTAGGTACCATACGTGACCTAGGTCAACGAGTGCGCGATAAGGCGCATTCCGAAACACATGCACCGATAACCGGCAAACAGAAAAACATAATTCCACAAACCTTTCTGGCTGCTAGTCGGCAACGCGGAGAAAACTCCAGATTTTCCAGCAAATAGACCAAACTCCTCGAATTGTAATAATTGCACTCTGCAAGGTCGTACAAGGTCGCGCGCGTCATTCGCATGCGACACTCTTTCCCGACCGGCACCGCTTGCGTTTCTAGATCGAGCCGCGTTTCTGTGGATCCGACGTTTCCCGAGATCTGTGCTCATACATCTATAGATGCCCACGCCGCAACAGAACGACAGGACAGGTCATGTGCGTCTATTTTAATCCACACTCGGTTCTTAGACACCGGCATTGATAATGTTATTAGTACGTGGCGCGGTCGTACTGATAAGGGGGGCCATAGACGGGTTGTTGCGTACCCAAATGACGTCTGACTGAAACGCTGTTAGAATAATGAAGGTTTTGAGCGAAGGCTGTACTTGGAATACCAAGTGCGTTATATAAATCCTAACGCCCGGAGGGTAACATTCGGCCCTAGGGACGAATGTTGCCCGATGGGCGTAAGGATCTAGTGAGGTTGACGTTTGTGAATAATTTTGTCATCATATTTAGTGAATGTCATTGCTACTTTCTTTGCAGTGGCGGATTTAAGGAAAAAGACCTAGTGGGCAAAATTTCTTCTGGCCCCCCCCTTAGAAAATTATGTTGTGTCAGGTGTTCCATGGAAACTGAAAGATATATGTTTTAAGAATTTAATGAATATAAAAATGTTTTCATTTATTCATCGAGCATTATAAAAGTTGTATTCTTTTTTATATCGAGAAAATTTACATATTTTTGAAAATTTTTTTTTCTTTTCGTAGACATTTTAAATAACTGATTGATTACAAAGGTTATTTGATTTTATATTTAATTTATATATATATATATATATATATATATATATATATATATATATATATATATATATATATATATATATATATATATATATTATATAAATATATATAAATTTTCAAAATTCATATTTGTCGTAAATAATTTTCTAAAAGAATAGTTATATGGTGATAGTGACCGTATTTCGACAACTATTCTGTACTTAACATATCAAATCGTATGTATCCTTCAAGAAAAATCAACATTCCTAGTAATGAAAATAAGATATGTATTCGAGGTACTCGACTGCGCTGGTCAGGTCGATGTGATTTACACAGACTTTCAGAAGGCCTTTGACAAGATTGATCATGAGCTCCTCTTATTGAAATTGCGCAACAAATTTGGTTTTTCCGATGGCCTTGTTAAACTGTTTCATTCTTATCTGATTGACCGTCGTCAGTTTGTGCGGTGGGAGGATACAAGGTCGTCTGAGTTTATTCCCACCTCTGGGAAACCTCAGGGATCGAATCTTGGGCCACTGTTATTTATTCTGTTTGTGAATGATTTAATGGATAATATTGAATCACCACATTTGATTTTTGCGGACGATTTGAAGTTATACTATCAGATTCGTGCACCTGACGACTGTGCTCGACTTCAGCTCGCATTAGAATATGTTGTCGGTTGGTGTGAAGATAATTTTTTGAGTTTGAATGTGTCTAAGTGTAATGTTGTGACTTTCACTAGGAAAGTGGATATATTGAGGTCTGATTATTCCGTCGGTGGTCGGGTACTTTCTCGTCTCGATAGGGTGAGGGATCTTGGTGTGGTGTTTGATCAGAAATTCTCCTTTATTCCACACGTCTCCCAGCTTGTTTCATCTGCCTCGAGAATGTATGGTTTCATTATTCGCAATGGCAAGTATTTCAAGAACTCTTCAACTTTTATAAGTCTTTTTCATTCTCTTATACGTAGCAAGTTGGAATATGGTAGCATGATTTGGCATCCTATTTATTTTTGTCATCAATACCATCTTGAGGCTGTTCAGAGAAGGTTCTTGAAGTTCTTGGTTTGGAGGGAGGACAAAGTTTATCCACCGAGAGGAGTTAGTCATGAAGCGTTGTTGAGTCGATTCAATGTAGTTTCATTGCAGGGTAGGAGAGAAATATTATATCTCAAATTTTTATATAAATTACTGCACAACAGTATTGACTGCCCTTCACTCTTGTCTGCTCTGAGATTTCGTGTTCCGAGGCAAGCTTCCCGTAATATGGAACTATTCCACCTAGAGACACCTAGAGAGACCTAGGACGAACTCGTTAATGCAATCTCCCATTTGGTACATGGGGCATACATTCAATTCAGTTGCGAGTGAATATGACGTTCAATTTGATTCACTTGCAGCTGTTGTTAGGAGTTATGTACTTAAGTTAAATTTGAATCTAATTGAATTGGATTGAATTAAGTTAAGCTAAGTAGTGGTTCCGTTACATCTTAAATTATTTAATTATTATATTTTTTACTATGTAATTTTCTTTTCTCTTGTTATTGTTCTTGCTACTGATTTAAATAATAAATAAGCTTATTTTTTGTATTAGGTTTAGTTTCAGTTTTCGGAATACTGGTTGATATTACTTTTGCATTAATTTTGTTTTCTTTCATTTTGTTTATATTAGTTTTTTCTTTTTGTCTCTGGCGCTGTGGTTTGATTTCTTTTCTATTTAGCTATACTTTAATTATTTTCTATAATTGGTTTTTATATCTGTTGGAAATAAAGAACTTATTATTATTATTAAAAAAAAAAGATGAATTGAATGTTAAGTTGCCATTCTATTTTCAAATTTGCAATGTTGTCGGACCCTCTCGTTCTACTTTCACGTTTGACAGTTGCCGAAATAACCTCTATATCTCATTTTTGTCAAAAATTGTCAGCTAATCAGATTTACGATTATTTATTACGTCTGGCAACACTGTTCCTGATCGACGCCATATACAATTGATGAACGCCAATTCTCGCTGAACAGCCATTCATAAAACTGATTTTCTCAGACTATTCAATTTATATTAGATACTAATTATTTTCAATAACAAAATTACTTTCACGAACATATTAAAGAACCTACATGCAAGAAATTCTCAGTCTGCGACTTGCTTCACAATTTCAAACCATAATAACATCAGTTAATCTCCTCATAATCAGTATTTTTTTAACCAAAATAACTACATTTTTATGGCAATGGCAGAAATCTTGTTAGGTAATCACGTAGTGCTGACACGTACTCATCCAGATGTGATGAATATAAACCGACATATAACTGTCTATAATACGTAAAAACTGCTGGTTGACAGTTATTTCTCGAATTTTGATAACTTGTAACTGTTTACGACACCTAATCGTTTTTTGTCTTGCCTTCTTTCAGAACTCCATGAATAAGGACTGCAGTTGATCGAAAGCTCAGAGATATATGTCATACTTCAGCAACACATATAAATAATTATTACAGAGTAACTCGCATTCATCTAATATAATTATTCCTGCATTCTCAATACACGATCCAATCCATTTTACATATTTCAGGAAAGAAACTCCCGTGTGTTTTATATATATATATATATATATATATATATATATATATATATATATATATATATATATATATAGGTATTTGTATATAATTAGGTATATAATATAATATATATATATATATATATATATATATATATATATATATATATTTATTTATATATATATATATATATATATATATATATATATATATATATATATATATATATATATATATATATATATAACTAAGAGATATTGCCGTATTATTGAAAAGTAAGTAAAAAAGTGGGTACTCGGCAAAGAGAGGGGCTGGATAATTGACAAAACAACCAATTACCAATTTACATCTATATTTCGGCCCTATATTGGGACCTTCATCAGGATGACATTGGCTAGTTGTACATAATAAGTTCTAGAGAACAATTTGTAAAATACATACTAATTTAGTAATATTAAAATCATAGCAATACTGTGACACATAGAATTCAACAAAACCTTGGTTTGAAAATTCAATTACGCTCCAAATTAGAATATTGCTTCTCAATTTTACAATGTTTTTCGGTTAAAAACTTCTCGCAACAGTCAGTTAGTTTCAATTTTTCAATTGATTAACACCTTTTTCTGGCAATCGCATCAAAGCTATTTAATTTTAATGTATTCCTCAAAACTATCTTGCATTTTGGTACTATGGGAAAGTTACAAAAACCATACTTAGAAGTCAACTTTATACAGGGATACTGAATGAACTATTTAATACGAACTGAAAATCCAAGTGGTTACATAGTGTGACAGTTATCAACTCCATGACAGATGGAGTTAAGTCCAGGGCCGTAGCCAGGGGGCACCAGAGGGGGCTGAGCCCCCTTCTCCCTTGAAATTTTTCAAGCCCCCTCTAAAAAAGATACCCGAATTATTACAAACCAAAAATGTTTATAATCTGCGTTGAAACATAAAACTAGCCTAGTTACAAACAAATCTACCTAATTGTAAAACTGACATAAAATTATTTACTTTCGGCATCTTTTAACCCGCAAAACATGTTGACGTTTTTTATCCTAAAATGAAATAGCGACAAACGAGCGGCTACCATCAGTGTTACCAGATTTTTCAGAGCCGTGTTGCACTTTAGACGCTGATTTGTCGCCCAAAAGCGCAACCGTGGTTGCGACATGTTAACGGGAAAACATTGGTAACAAGTATTTAGGCATATAAAAGTCAATAATTCTAGGAGTTATTTCATACGTGTTTTGCTGCTCATTTGTCGCCCAAAATCGCAATCATGATTTTTTCGCAACTGCACGAAAAAATAGTGCACCCAACATATTGCCTACTCGTCCGAAAAACAAAAATAGGTACTTTCGGGACTTTTTACTTAAATTACTATTACAATCAAAACCACGATTCTGTTACAAATATCTTTATTTTTATATAAACTGTTCACAAGACATCATCTTTGTCTTTGCTTGAAGTTGTGGATTGGTTCTGCTACTGATACATATCAGAATTAAATTTTGCATACATAGCTTTGCTAGGCTCAAATTATTTACAGCAAATCTCATTTATTTCCAAGTGAGCGATCTAATAGACAAAACTGAATTTAACATTTTCATTTGTTTCGAATTTTACATTTAACAATATTAATCAATGAAAATATCCTCTCCACGAATGAATTTGATGACGGTAACCTTAGAAGAGTAAATGCAAATAGAGCTAAACCTTCAAACATGAATTTGTAGGCTGCATTTTTTAAATCTATAACCTTCCTCCAAAAAGTGGCTCTATGATATAAACGTCTATAGATATATTTATTTGTTTATATTTAATGATGAAAGTACATTTTTATTTTTTTTTATATTTTGTATTTCTATTAGTTTTATTTATTTAGAGTTTTCCAGGAGAGATTTTTTATTTATTATTTTTATTAGAATAAATTTTTTTATTTTTCCAAAATGTTTTTCAATTAATATTCGTTTTCCAATATACACTTCTAGGTAAAAAGACAGAAAAAGCTGTATATTCCTATATTTTTTTCACGTATATTTATTTTAGTACTATGTAAAAAACAAGCCCTCTCAAGAATTTGTTCAGCCCCCTCTAGAAAGCAGTGCTGGTTACGGCCCTAGGTAAGTCACATAGACTATTAGAGTAGTAATATGGGAGAACGGGGCTATTTGTCATAAAAAAGCCACAAACAATTTTTTCCATTTAATAATTGATTTTGTGAGTGCTTATATAGTATGCCAACATACTCCTTAAGGGGCACATTATCACACGGAGTGTTAGTTGTCACAAGGTAATTATAGGTATGTACAAAATGTTAAAGTTTAAATTGAAAGAAAAAGAAAACAATTTTAGGAAGATAATATACTTCAAATATAATCGCAAAATGTTACAGCAAAATCGTCTTTTTATCGTTACTATCTGAATTACAATAATTGTCACACACAGAATGGTTTTGCTCCAGCACATGTTGTCACAGCGTCAACTTGACTCCGGTGACGCTGTGACAACTTGCCCAAACGTGTTTAAATAAAACAAGCATTGGTCGTTTCTCATTAAAATCAAATTCCATTTTAACTACACCATTTGATGTGCTATGTTTCACACTAAAAGCCGTAATGAGTTTTCTTCCCTTTCAATGTCACCAAAAAAAACAGAAAATCACAATATTCCGAGGCACAAAACTTTACTTTCACACTATACGAAGACTTTGTTAACTACTAACAGATTATATTGAAACCTCGCACAAGACATTCTGTGGAGGGCTTCTCAGAGGGGACAATTAGATAGATTACGCCAGTATGATGTATTCTTATATTTTCCGCAAGTCGCGTTGTGATAACTTGCGCCTGTGACAACTAGCCCCGGTCAGGCCTACACAGGTACGGTTCCAAGATGTAAATCTATGAATTCCTTTGAAACGCAGAATCTATCATTACACAAAGATGTCGATGATGAATGTGGAGAAGCTTCAAATAGAGAATCTAATAAAATGTAGGCCGTTTACGATAGCAGATTGCGAAAACCGGAAACAAAATTAATGAAACAACATAAAGTACCTACTGTAATGGTGTAGTCATTGAAGCGTAAAATATGTTTTTACCTCCGAAATTTTTTACTATGAACCGATTTACATGAAATTTTGGAATTAGATTTATCTTAACCTTAACTTCAAATGTGATAATGACCCGAACTCCGTTCCCACCCTGGGGGTTGTTGCCACCCCTTTTCGGTGGTGTTTTTTTTTTCAAAATAACCTCAGATATCGATAGAAGATCTAATTTGAAGCAAAAAATGTTTTATGAAGTTTTTTCAGAAACCCAATAGTTTTCAAGTTATTGGGCAATTGAAAATTCGGAATTTTCAGTTTACTAATGTTTACTTCGATTAGTTTTTGGGCCATAACTCCTTTAATTTTGAAGCTATCCCAACTTATAAGAAACCATTTTAAAGGTAATTAAAAGAGCTACAACTTTTTCATTACAATATGTAGAGAAAAATCTTTTATTTTGAAACGGTGAAGGGTCAAAGGGCTAGAGAGAGACTGTGATTGTGCTACCGCGCGCTCTTTAAACAATCATGCGAACAAGTAGTTTTACCATTAAATAAACCATTTGTTTTAATACATTTAGATTTTGTATAAATAATTATAATAATGATTCAATTCACTCACTGGAAGTAGAGAGTTAAAAAGCTGAAGCTCTGCGAACGATTTTTAATAAAATTTTCAATATTTTTCACCATTACAAATTGATAACTAATAATTTCTAAGCATGAAAGAATGCGACGCTCATTTTTATTTTAAAAAATTGCAGAAATAACTATGGTAGAAATTATTTAGCGAACCTTGTCTCAAAGCTGATAGATCACTCTTATCCGATTAAATGCAAGCAAAGGTAGACGAACGTCACTGGTAAGCTTTAATATCACGCAATATCGCATGCTTCCTGTACATCATCTTCCTTGGAAGAAATATATCAATTCTCATGCTGCGACCACATGAAAGTCATAATCGCGGAACAAACTGCCAACATATAGTTCCGAAAGATTTATCTTGTCATAATACAAGAATTTAGGCACTTTAAAAATTAATTTGTGTACACGTAATTTGCACCGATATAATTTCACTGAATAGCGAATCTTTAATGCAAATACATAGATTATCTTCATGATTCATGCCAACAAATTGAATGGATGAACTGATATCAGTATATTATGATACGAGCACGATATGTAGGTACCATATTTTGCACGAGAATAGGCGTGACGAATAATTTTGAAATACTCTTCCTTAATGTGGATACACATTTACTATTCACGAAAAAACCTTCATTTCGGTAATAAACTTAAGTTTAACGAAGTTTAAAGCCATTTTTCTAATATTATTTCAATAGCGCGCGAAAACAGCTCGCATTTGTCATGGCGTCAGTTTGACGTCACGCTTAGGTAAACATATCATTGTGTCTATGCGTAGCGAAGAAAGTGAACAAAACATCAAATTCATTCGTGTAATAAAAATGAATTTTAAAAATTATGAGTGGTGTGCAGTACCGCAGTGTAAAAACACATCAATAAGAACACTCAGCAAAGTATTTGTACATGTTCCAAACAAGAAAATAATAAGAAATAAGTGATTAAAGCTCGCACGCCGAAACCCGAACGATATATATATATATATATACCTATATTTGCTCTGGGCAAATCTTGCACTTTACTGTACAAATGTTTCCTTCCGACCTAAAATAATTAAAATTAATTACAACAAATACATACACATTGACTTGGTGATTCATCAGATTTTAGGTGTTTTCTATGAGGAAAAATACTACTAGTACCAGTAGGTGCTTATTAGTTACAGAAATGTAGTTGTTTTATCGGGTCTTAAAATGTTATTAACTCTAAAATAGCAACTTACAAGCTGTGAGGGAGCTAACCTCAAAAATAAACAATGACAAGTTCATTATAAAAATAACCTATGAAAGTAAAATAAACTCGCATGAGTTCGAAACGGGTTTGATTATATCTAAATTGGATGTATTTAGGGTGAAGATATCGCCCAACATTAATACATCAATCCTGGGTAAATTTGAGCTTTTTGCCTTAACAAAGCTTGGTTCCATTATTATAATAGTGTGGAGTCGATAAACCACATGTAAAATAATAAAAAATCAATCCAAATGCGTAATCAGTAGTATTCACAGCAACAAAACCCAATTATTGAGGATTATTGACAGCGGAGTTTACCTAAGCGTGACGTCAGGTGATGTGATTGGTGTTTCAGTCAGAATGGCGGATTGCAGTATTTTAATGTTTTATTTTATTGAAAATCTTAATAATCTGAATTTTTTAAATGAAACTAAAGCATTGTTTTAAATTCTTTTCAATATGAATTTTCCCCTAATAGCATTAAATCGACAATTTTTTGATACTGTCGTCATGCCTATTAAAGTTTCAGGCGAGTGTTGCAAATCATTCGAGTGTACAATAGCTATTTCGTGCAAATTTCACATTCAACCTTTTCTACGACTGCAATAGAAATTCATAAATTAAAATTCGTATTCGTTATACACAAATATTGCTAACTCACTTCTGTTACTGAGTATACTTCATCACGAGCTCTCTAATGAATTTTTCGACAACAAAAATCAAATCATGAAAAACCTACTTGTTGGCCATAATCAATTTCATACATTATATAAAGCGAACATAGAAATTCTTCAATAATTTAAAAATTATCAATCAACTTTCCAAGGGAGCTTGTTATACGTATTCCGCAACGCAAAATCTGCATTCACAATCCAACGGTGAATTATAGAAATCGTTGTCACCGCGACTCAAAATCTGCATACAGCTGTTTCGATCTTATTAGATCTCATCAGTGCAGCTTATTTGACTCGGAGTGAATTAACAAATCTCTAATTGTTCCCCAATACAAATCGTGGTCAGTAACACTGGTCGGATAACAATCCAGAGCGCCATCCTACCAAAGATATTGGGTAACAACAATTCACCGCTTAGACTGAAAATGCAGAAATTCGTCGCTCGAACACGTACCTCCTGATATGAAGATATCTACTCTACAACAGTGGTGGGGCACACTAACATAGTGATTCAAAACCTTTGGAAATACCCACGAGAGCGCGCTCCGAATATTCTAGTCGCTTCATACGCAAAATACAACAATCAAATCATGAAAAACATACTAGTCGACCATGGTAAATTTCATACATTACATAAAGTGAACAAGGAAAATTCTTTAATAATTTAAAAAATTATCAAACAACTTTCCAAGGAAGCTGGTTATACGTATTCAGCTTATTTGACTAGGAGTGAATTAACAAATATCTAATTGTTTCCCAATACAAATCGTGGTCGGTAACACTGGATAACAACCCAGAGCGCCCTCGCACCAAAGATATTGGAAATCAACATTTTACCGCTTAGATCGAAAATGCAGAAATTGACATGAAGATATCTACTATACAACAGTGGCGTATATGATTCCAAGGCACACTAACATAGTGATTTAAAACCTCTGGATATACTTACGAGAGCGCGCTCCGTAGATACTAGCAGCGTAATACGCAAAATACAAACATCAAATCATGAAAAACATACTTGTTGACCATGGTCAATTTCATACATTACATAAAGTGTTCTTTTTATATCTTCTATTTTGAGATAACATAATTCCTCTCATCGATATACTCCAGAGAGTCCAACTGCCACCCGTGTTTTGATAAGTAAATATGTGTCGCCTGATGATGTCGTCAAAAACCGACAAAAATCGTCTTCTGTGAAGATTCGGGACTTCTTTGGACGTAGTTTTCCGATTTTTGTTCGACCAAAGCTTGCACTTTCAATAACTTTTAAGATCTATGTTGAGGATTCATATATTTTGGAAAGTTCTTCAAAATATACCATTACTGCATTTTCTGAGAAGGCTTCGACATTATTGGCCAGTCTCCAATCCATAAATCATAAAAAAATTTTTTGGAAAAAAATTCGAAGTGCACTTTCAAGGATATTCTACACTCTAGTATTTTCTAGAATTTCAAGAGTTGATCTATTTGGTCATCTTTCTTTTTACCCAGAAATTCTTCCACTTCAATAATTACAAACTTTTCCAAGCTTGCAATTTGAATGTTTCTTGAAAACTAAAATCACCTAGAATCTATCTTCTTTTAGTTTTACTAATTGATGAAATATTTCTCTTATGAAACTATCACCTTCTTTATTCATGGCTTTGATGAACTTTTTCATTGTTCCTTTTTAGCTTGGGTAAGAGGATAACATTGTGGAACATTGATTTGTTATTAGAAAAGAACCCTCCAATGATTTTAAATATTTTCTTCAATCTCCGGTACTTTAATGTAGAGATTTAATAATCTTTCGTTAATTTTAAGGATTTACCACATAATCGCGTGTATGGTAGATATACATTCCGAGATATACATTCCGCATATCTCGAAAGTAACTACATAACACATTCACGTCAAGGAAATAATCCTCGTGATGTTTTATTAAAACATAAATTAATGCTCATGCGATAGTTACTCTGTCAATGAAAACGAAAAATTTATATTTTGTAATGTACCGGGTGGCCAGGTAAGAATGCAAAGTGCTATATCTCGTAAACTATTCGTCGCAGAGGCTTGTGGTAAAAAATATTATAATTAGAGTGGCCAACAGAAAATACTGGAAATTATTTTCAGTTTTCCACAATGACCGCCAGGGGGCGTAACAGCCATCTGAAACTTTCAAGGTGTTTTTTCTCTGAAATACACATAGTAAATGTACCACAAAGCATTTATTGTTACATCAAAAACATTTTATCTGTGATGTGTAATGTTTTAAGTGATGCCGCTAGAGCGCGTTTTTTGATATAATAGAAAATTGCCTATTTCTCTGAAAAATCAAATATAATTACCCCTAATAAAACTATTTAGGAAAATTTTGTAGCAATAATAGAAATACACTATAGTATGTCATACTTACTCGTAATTTTTATTATGTTGGTGATGAACATCTTCTTCTCTAGTAAATAAACTATCATAATTAATTCAGTCACAAGTAACTTTTGAACTACTTTATTATGACACTAATATTTAATTGGTTCACTCCAAACCACGTAGACCAACGTACTGAATTCAACTTGAATGAATAGATAACAAACAAGACATATTTTATGAAATATGATATAAGTTGTTTGGAAATTACTCGTAACCAATGAGACACAATACTGTTATAGGATAGTGGGTTATAATCAATTAAAGAATATTGAAGTGTTTACCTTACTGTAAATGAAGTAACGCTGAATTTGTCCTTGTATATATAAACGAACTACGAAGCTACTAAGGGGCATCCATAAGCTACGTAATTTTTTTCTTTCTTTTTTAACCCTTCCTTCGTACCATGTAACACCATGTAGACATTTATTCGCCCTCTGCTGTCATACGTATATTATCTTTAGTAACTTTAATCTAATTAAATGATTGAATCAACCGAGCACCGAGCAATGAAAAAGACCAATTAAAGAAGCTTTCCTTTCAGTCGTATATAGAAATATAATCTAATAAATAAAATATTGATAGTGTCTTCAGAAAAAATCATCAGATGATTTTTCTGTTTCGTTTCATGTTGGTATTTTCCACCGGTTCGAAAAATTGCTGCTGATGAACTTCCCCACCACTTGCTTGTCAAATTAGGCAAGGGATTGGTGGGAAAGTCTTTAGAAATGACAAAAGTTAGAATTAATTTTCCCAAATTTTGATACAAGCAACCCCAAATACTAAATTTCCTCTCATTTGGTTTAATGGGTGCTGCTAGAGATACTTATATGTACCAGGTGAGAAAAAAAATATAAATATATATGTATATATGACAATAAGATGTAGAAATTGATGATCAATCAGGTGTAAAATGGAGATAAAAATTTAAAGCGCACCTCATTGTTTACTTTCGATTCAATGTTATTATTATTTCTTAGCTCTCCAGGCCCAGTTGGCCCTTGGCTTTGTTGACTATTCCTCTCCATACATCTAGACTTTCTGCTTTCCTCCTCCAGTCTCTGCAGTGTTGCCAACCGTACGAGGTTCCTCGTACAAATACGAGATTTTAGGTCTTCCGTACGAGGTACAAGGACACTATCATCCTCGTACAATTATGTACGAGATTTTGTTATAGGGAAATTTATGAAATGATTTTCATTGCAGGAAACATTATTCAGCTCAAATCGTAGGTAACCAAACCTTAAAAAAATATTCTATGATTAGGTATGATCAGTTTGTAACTGTTGCATTAGTCCCCTGTGTCACAAACAGGCCACAGATCAATTACCTTATAATCTGTGTTCTGTTCTTTTATGTGTGAACTTGTGAAGTGTTGTTGCAGAAGTTATTCAAAGGCTCTTGCACCGTTTTATTATAAAACGTCGTTTAATTAAACTTGGTTTATGCGGGGATTAAGACGGCTTAAACACCGTTTAAATTTTGGTGCAAGCGAATATGTCAAATTGAATAAATACTAGCTACTTACTCAAAAATGTTCTCAAGAATTTATGTTTTATTTTAAATAATTAATTAAATTTTTTTTTAATTCAAAGTGATGTTTCATTCTGCAGCAAACTCACAAAAGTTAGTTTAATTATTCAAAAGATTCAATAGTTTAATGTGACTCATTTTTGGATTTAATACATTTTTAGATGCTTAATGAATGTACGAGGTTCGAAACCCGAAGTACGAGATTCTCAGCTTCCATGTACGAGGAAATTAATTATATGGTTGGCAACCCTGAGTCTCTGACCCGTAAAACGGCTAGGTCTTCCTTCACCTCTCTCCTCCACCGTCTTCTTAGTCTTCTTCTTCTTCTTGTCCCTCCCATTTCTCTTTTTCGATTCAATGCAATAGTCAAATCAAAATATGCTTTATTGTCTTTAAAATTGTAGAATTTATCGACAATGCGTAAAACTAAACAATGTAATGTATAGAAATAAAAACACACTAAACAATGTAAAACTTAGAAATAAAAACACATCAAACCAAATTTTCATAAAAAATATATTATACAAATTTTAAATTATCAACAATAGAACCTCGAGCAAGTGTAGAAAAATTCATTTTTTTTCAATCGAAGCTGATGTCGGTGCTATTCAATTTCGATAAATCAATGCTCAGAATAGTATTCCTCTACCTAGTAATAAGGTCTATTAGGCCAAGCTACAGAGATTTAGAGTGAGCATTTTGTGCAAAAAGTGTTAGAAGAAAACCAGCTCCGCCATTGTTTGTCAAATAGTTCCACATGATATAGTGATATGTTTTTCACTCGAATTTATTATTTATATCTTTGTTATTAACAATTTTATGCAAAAAATCGTTTTTTTAGTTTTCTGCTTATAAAATTAAAACTATCAGAGTAATCGTGATGGTGTCAATAGACTTATTGTAGAAAATGAAAAGACGAAAAAATGAGAGGTCGGACGACTCGATCAGACCCTTAGTTTAAGAGAAAATCGAAAAAAATCGTCCAAAATGCAGTTTTTTCAAAAATTTTTAACTCGGTTATTTTTCGAGTTATAGCGTAGATCCTCCGGCCAGTATTAGTTATTGATATAAACTTCATTTGTGCGAAGATCAAGAACTGTCCGATTCATAGTTTTTGATCTGTGGCCATTTGATTACTATGCAATTTTCCAGCAGACCTGTATGCGACAGGTATGGTCCGATTTCAATTTACAAAAAAGATTTTGAAAGTAGAATTCTCATAGTTCAAAACGTTCATCTTGGTTTTTCATAAAAACGCTGAGAAATATGTTAAAAATAAAGCTGAACATGACGAAAAACGGCCGAGCGCGTGAGAGTAGAGCAGCAGGCAAGGAGAAGTATTAGACCACAAGCCCAGTCAAATTTTCAGGGGGTGATTTTATACACCACCAGTCATATATATTCTTGAAGTACTTTTCGTGAAACAAACTTTAGGCACTATGCCGTCAATTTTCCGCGGTACAGGTGAGTGCACAGGTGAGTTGAAATGTCGTAAAAAAGGGGGTACTTTTTGATTATATTATACATGACGGCACTATTCTCGTTGAAGAGACAATGAAAAAAGAATGCTTTAAAACCCAGTGCCGTCAAAAAGTAACGGTACCGGAAGTCAGAAATTTTTTTTGAGATCGGCGATTTTACCCCCCATCCCCAGTTAATCGAATACTTGATGGCGTTGATTCAGTTAACTTTACCTTTGCTTAAAAAACTATAATACATCAATGCCGTCAGAAATAGGGGGTTCATAGGGTCATAAATCGCCAATCAAAACCCGATTTTTACCCCTTGCGGGGTGGTCATTTTATACAACCTAAAATTTAGCTGTTTCAATGCTATATCCTTCAAAGATAACAGAGTTTACTATGCCGTCAATTTTATATGGTACAATACACTGAAAATGCGTTTTTCATGTCGAAAAAATACCGTTTCGGCTATCCTATGTTAATAGAGGTGATTTTATTTTGCACGGAATTCATTTGATTTGAACTAGGAATGTTTAAAGTGATATTAATCAATAATACCGATAATTTTGTAGAACTAAGCGTAAAAAAACTTAAAATTTTTAAAAACTCTACAAAGTATCAACAAGCTTTTGGTACGATGGGGTGTCCTTCAGTTATTTCTGATATGCAGGCTACGCAGGATACTTTAAAAATAATCGAAGATTTTGTATGCATTTTGTACAGTATGCGAGGTGTCAAAACAGTAAATGAGGCAAGATCTGTCATTTTCAATAGAATGTACAAACCTAAATCTGAAAATGAAATATTCAGAAAAACAACGGCTAAGTTGGAAGCAACCTTTTTTCCTCCTTCTCATTCTGAATTAGAGCAGCAATTTCGAAGATCTATATATATATCGCAAATTTGGTGTAATTGCCTTTTAAAAAATCCTACCACAATTACCGTACTCAACTATGGTTGGACATTAGACAACAATAAATATGTTTTCCACTGGTTCGATGGCGATGAAGTTCCAGCTAGCGTGCAGGACATTATTGTACAGTATGGGAGAACTGAGGCAGAAGATGATAATTCAGGTATGAAACAGATTTCTTGCAAAAAATTAATTAATTTCTTGTAATATTTTTTCAATGATATATTGTATTAATATTTTAGATCTCGAGGAAGATAATGAAATGGATTCTGCAAGTGATTCAGAAACGGACAGTGAGAATTCTGATGAAGAATCATGAATTTAATAATATAGTACATTAAATGTTTTGAACATTTTTTTATCTATTAATTATGAATTTCAAAAATAATAAAAATACCATAAATTTGACTAACGCTTTTGAAACTTTATGAAATCCTTAATCACTTATTTTATAAAAAATATACTGCACAAATCTGTGCTTTTCAATTTTTGGACCGAAAACGAGTATTCCTAAGATTATCGTTAAAATTTTGAAATTCTCATTTTACGTAAAGTTTCCGTTTAATGTTGACGGCACCACAATTTTTAATTACTATTTAATATGGTCAATATTATATTGATAATGCCGTCTTGTAATTTTTGACCAAAATCATAACCAAAATGGTAGGTAAAGTAAGCCAAAGGTAGCAAGAGATTTAACGTCAAATGCATAAAATATCACAAGGGAAAATTGACGGCACCAATTTTTCTATGTTTTGTAATGTTTAAAGAGGTTCTATAAACAATAATATTTTAAAAATAAACTATTATAAATGTGCAGGCAATTTTCAAAGTTTTCAAAATTCTTAAATTTTTTCATTTTTATTTTTGTTCTGTATTTTAATTGGGTACCATGAATTATTGACGGCATAATTATAAGACCATAATAATTAGTCTCAACTTAAAAGAAAACTGTATGCCGTCCTGAAATAAATGACCTTATAAGAAAAAATTGATTTATTGCTCTAAAATTTTTTTATTTATTTTTGCATGAACCATAATTTTTTGACGGCACAATGTTTAGAACACTTAATAAATGTTAACTGAAATTTAGAAATTGGTGCCGTCAAATTCTGAATGACCAACCCACAAGGGGTAAAAATCGGGTTTTGATTCGCGATTTATGACCCTATGTACCCCCCTTTTCTGACGGCATAGATGTATTATAGTTTTTTAAGGAAAGGTAAAGTTAACTGAATCAACGCCGTCAAGTATTCGATTAACTGGGAAGAGGGGGTTAAATCGCCGATTTCGAAAAAAAATTCTGACTTCCGGTACCGTTATTTTTTGACGGCACTGGGTTTTAAAGCATTCTTTTTTCATTGTCTCTTCAACGAGAATAGTGCCGTCATGTACAATGTAATCAAAAAGTACCCCCTTTTTTACGACATTTCAACTCACCTGTGCACTCACCTGTACCGCGGAAAATTGACGGCATAGTGCCTAAAGTTTGTTTCACGAAAAGTACTTCAAGAATATATATGACTGGTGGTGTATAAAATCACCCCCTGAAAATTTGACTGGGCTTGTGGTCTATATGACATTCGAAAGCGTCGGCATTTTGAATATGACAGTAATTTCTAAACGTTGTCAGATAATAATTGTAAACCCCCACTCTTCAACTACTCTCACGCGATCGGCCGTTTTTTGTCATGTTCAGCTTTATTTTTAACATATTTCTCAGCGTTTTTATGAAAAACCAAGATGAACGTTTTGAACTATGAGAATTTTACTTTCAAAATCTTTTTAGTAAATTGAAATCGGACCATACCTGTCGCATTCAGGTCTGCTGGAAAATTGCATAGTTACATAATCAAATGGCCACAGATCAGAAACTATGCATCGGACAGTTTCTGATATTCGCACAAATGAAGTTTATATCAATAGCTAATACTGGAGGATCTACGCTACAACTAAAAAAATAAGCGAGTTAAGAATTTTTGAAAAAACTGCATTTTGGCCGGTTTTTTCCGATTTCCTCTCAAACTGCAATTTGAGAATGGTGTCAAGTAGTGAAGAATTACATGAACCCCAGAAGGGAAGACCATAACGAAGATGCAAAATAGGCAATTCTTGTAGATGCCGTATCACATGCTGTGCAAATCTATAATTTTCGGTTGAAATACGACTAATAAATTAAATTATGCATAAAATGTGTTTGTAGTATTTTATAGTTGATCCAAAATATATTTTTTCTACGACCGTGCGTTTTAACCCACTTTCCCGCATGCATTTTAGTTTTGAAAGTGTCACTTTCCCGCGCTAGTGCGGGAATGGAATAGCGGGGATTTTTCCCGCACGCTTTTATTGAAGAATAAACTGAATAACGATATGTCTCTATGCACCGAACGCCACCGACGACGTTACTATGGAAACGACATGTGAATTAACATAATATGTCATTAGTATGAAATTATTTGAATATATCAAATTTGATCTGTGTGTTGAAATCTAATCGATCTCGTATAAGCGCTTGTAGAAAAAATAATATATCAAATAAAATTATATTATAAATTATATTATATATATTATATCAAATAAAATTATCTGTACTACAAATGACTTAAAACCGTTGCCGTCACCGTCATCGTCATCTTTATGCTACCTGCAACCGATGCCATCCTCATCGACGTCATCTACCTTCCGGTTGAAACCAAATAACTCCACTGGACCTGCAATTCTTACTAGTCTACAGAATGCAATAAATTGTGTTTTCAATATTAATATTTATAATAATTAGTAGTTTTTAGTTAAAGTTTTGTATATTATTATGTTTGTTGGAATAAAATAATTTTTGAAAAATGAGTTGTTATACTTTTTTGTATATACGGTCGTAGAAAAAATAATGTTCCTAACTCATGCGTAAAGTGTCTTTCCCGCACTTGACTGCTTGCCCGAACTCCGCTCCGCGTCGTTCGGGTCAACTGCAGTCGCGTGCGGGAAAGTATCACTTTCCGCACTTGTTAGTCAAATAACGATTTCGTGCAATCGCACGCGAAGCGAGTATTTTGCGTACGCACCACAGTCCGCGAAATTTAAATTCGCGGCCGTTACCCATAGCAACGGCCGCCAAACCAAACGTCGCTTATACCAAAAAGTAACAACAACTATGATATTTCAAAAGAGACATCCTGTATCTCAATGCATTTTGCGTTCTCTCAAGAACTGTCAAAATATTTTGTATATATTCGAACATGGTCTTTCCATAGCAACGCTGTGACTTGTTAATTACTGTTGATTTTAAAGCACTAATATTTTTATTTGCAATTGTCTAGTTTAATAATTTTGTCGATTGCACGAAAAATAGTGTGTATGCCACGGCCGCGAAACTTTTTAGCTACCTCAAGATTATGCCTCGGCCGCAAGCGGCATCGGCAATAACTATTTGTGAGCTCGTTTGAAAATATTTATTATTTTATATCTAAAGCGTATTATTGCCAAAGTCAATAATACCCTCAAGTAATTCAATAAATGTAACTATAACCGCTATAGTAGGTATATAGAAAGATAAGTTTGGGTTTTTGATTCTCTGAATGCTTCGTTTTATCAAGAAAACATACATTCCTATCACATCAAATTCACAACTATGTTTTTGTTTCCTAGAATACAAAATACCTGGAAACTATATGGTGAAGTGATTCTTTGGTGTGTGGTTTAATGCAGGAAAAAATGATTCAATGGGAATTACGAGTACATACTCGAAATATGCTCTGAGTTATAAGACTCAGAGCATATAGGAATACGAGGCATATTCATTCAATGGTGATAAAAATAAAAATTTTATTCAAGATTTTCTATTATATTCCTAATATCTCTAAAAATTGTTCTAGTTGTTTTATGTTAATAATAGTAATAGAATTCTGAATATGAAGATAGTTCACTTAAATATAATAGAATCCGATCCGGAAGTGACATGAGGATTGTGTGATCTTTGTATATAAATAAATTGCTTCTACGTGATTCAGGGATCCTAATTTCTCTTCTTTCTCATTAGGATATGAAAGTTTCATGATATATTCAAGTCTGTGATACTTGTAGGTATTATCTTAACATGAAATAGCTAGAGAATATTTAGAATTTGTATTATTATAACTAAGTAATTTTTTGAAGGATTTTTTTTCACTATACTATCGCCATAAACAAAGAGAACCCAAATCAAAACTGAAAAGACGAAAAAAGTATTTAAAAACCACTTCCGCAAAACACTTTGAGCTCCCACCTATACCTACTGGGTACTCCATTTGAAATAAAAAAGTCGAAATCATATCTCGAAACGACCGAAAGAGCTTTCACAAACAAAATATTATAGATCGTCTCTGCATGTTGAAGAACTTCAAAGTAGGTACAAAAACATCTTAAAGAAGGTCGTCATGAAATTCTGTATAGGTTTATCTTCTTCGCCCGATACCATACCCGGTTTCGGGCGTAGGCGACCTCTCTACAACTATTCGTGCTGTGCGTGATACAGTCATACACGAATAGAAGGGACCTACATTTTTATGATGGTTCCGAACGTCTTTATAGAGAAGCTTTACTAGGCAGAATTATATTATATATATACATTCATATGAAAATTCTAATATTATTATCGATTTTAGAAGTTAATTTTGAATCTTTATTGTTGATACATTTGAATAGATCTTCATTGTAAACCAGTTTTACATATTTAAGTTCATAATACTTGCGATGTCAATGTCACTTCATATTTTCTGTCAACGTACCTACTTATCTCTCTTTTACAATATTGAATTTTTGAAATTGGAATTTTTGAGCTTATTGAAGTTTTTCCATATTCCTTTTCAAATTTTTTCACTACTGTTAGTACAGTAATACAATATATATATATATATATATATATATATATATATATATATATATATATATATATATATATATATATATATATATATATATATATATATATATATATATATATATACATATATATATATATATATATATATATATATATATACGAAGAAAGAAAGAAATTTATTCATCATTGAAAATCCTACAACTGTAGTATATACATTTATAAAATTTTATCAGACTATTCAAAATACAGACACAAACAGTTAAAAATACATTTAAAATTTGATTACTGGTAACACCAAATACAGATAAAAATATAAAATTGGGCAGATAAAATACTCCAGTAAATGAAACTTCTACACTGGAAAAGATTTTAAATAGATATACAATTATAAAAGGTATAAAGATCCTTAGGAACCACCATTCATCTCTGGAGGTATATTAAGAAATTATTGGGATAGTAGAAATTCCTCAACAGAGTAAAAAGCATTTTGTATGAGATGGTTGTATAGAGCTGATTTGAAGCTTCTCAGGCTACATGTGTATCCAAATAGTTTGAGTGCATGGTTGTAGCAGATGATACCCTGATATATATATATATATATATATATATATATATATATATATATATATATATATATATATATATATATATATATATATATATATATATATATATACCTATATACAGTGCTTTCATGATGAAAGGAACAAATTCATTAAAAAATTAGGTTTCTATTTCATGTTAAAATCCTCGGACAGGTCGATTAGTATTTTTATTTGGGCATTTTTCGCAATAAAAATTTTGTATACAGGGTGTCTCATTCAAGAGCTATGGCTTTGTCATTAGTTTTTTTAAAGGTAATACCCTGTATATTATTTCACTTTACAATTCTACGATAAATTCTTATCACTTTTTGTGAACAAACCATATGCCTCAACTCGATGGATTGCCAGAAACGGAGATAGTGGGTAATGAGAGGTACGATATGAAAACACACAAATGTAATTACTAATTTAATTTTTACATATGTTCAATCTGTTGTCCGTTCACTTCGAGACATTTTTGAAGTCGATTCAATGTTTCCCGTTGCACATTTTCAATTACTTCTGGACTGATAAGTCTTATTTCCTGCCTGATTCTCTCTTTTAGATCATCAATATTATTTGGTCTATTCAAATAAACTTTAGACTTCAAATAACCCCATAAGAAAAAATCCAATGGGGTTATGTCCGGTGATCTTGGCGGCCACTCAATCGGACCTCTCCGTCCTATCCATCTGTTGGGAAAAGTTGCATCAAGAAATTGTCGAACAGCGATTGAATAGTGAGGAGGTGCCCCATCTTGTTGAAACCATATCTCGTTATTAGGTATGTCAGGATCTTGTGGGTTAGGAAACAAAACAGCTAAAGCCGGAATGAGTTCGAACTGGAGAAAGTTCAAGTAGTCCTCTCCGTTTAGTGTTCCTTCAAAAAAATAGGGACCAACTATACGATTTCGAACAATCGCTGCCCATGTATTAATTTTTTGAGGCCGCTGTGTGTGGCATTCTTGCATCCAATGAGGATTCTCGGTCGCCCAATACCTACAGTTTTGTCTGTTGACGTGGCCATTTAAAGTAAAGGTGGCTTCATCAGAAAAAATTATGTTTGTAATGAAATTTAGATGTTGATTATGAATTTCAAGAATCTGCTCACAAAACTGTACTCTGCGGTCAAAATCGTCTTCTAATAATTCATGTACCAGCTTAATTTTATAGGGATGATACTTATTTACCTTAAGTATTTTATGCACGGACCCTACTGATAAATTGAAATTATTGGAAATTGTAGTAATGGATGTATGAGGGTTATCTTGGGTTTCTAGTAGAACGTTCAGCACTGTTTCTTCAGATACTCTCGGTGGTCTTCCTTTAGGTAAATCTCTAACGTGGCCGTATCTCCTGAATTTTGATTCAATTTTGCTGACTGTCGATCTAGTAATTGGCGGACGATCAGGATGATTTTCATTGAATAGATTGCAGACTTCTTCTTGTGAACGCACCCTATCTCCAAAACCAATCATCATAAGTACTTCAATACGTTCCCTCTCAAGTAATTGCATTTTCTTAAACAATGAAGTAGTGTAGTGCCTGGAGCGTTAAAAACGTGAAAACTGCGGACTATACAGCACCAGTGAATGAATTCAGATGGTACATGTGAAATTTCATTCTTCAGATTTAATGACAATGTTTACCTAAATTTTTTTTGGTACTTTTAATCCACATTTTAAATCTCCAGGTGCTCCACTATCTCCGTTATAATCTGGGAATCCATCAAGTTGAGGCATATGGTATGTTCACAAAAAGTGATAAGAATTTATCGTAGAATTGTAAAGTGAAATAATATACAGGGTATTACCTTTAAAAAAACTAATGACAAAGCCATAGCTCTTGAATGAGACACCCTGTATACAAAATTTTTATTGCGAAAATTGCCCAAATAAAAATACTAATCGACCTGTACGAGGATTTTAACATGAAATAGAAACCTAATTTTTTAATGAATTTGTTCCTTTCATCATGAAAGCACTGTATATATATATATATATATATATATATATATATATATATATATATATATATATATATATATATATATATATATATATATATATATCTATATATCTATAAATGTTTCTCGACAACAGGGATGTTGCTTTAAAATTTCCCATTTCAAGTTTTTTCATCCCGAAAATAAATATGGTCGAACCAATCTATTTCGAGTACATAACACTGAAGGGAAGTGGTAAGATCTGAACAGCTCTTGTTTTTTAGATGAGGAGATTCCTAGTCTGTATTGTATTTGCCAATACGTATATGTGCAGCTTATAAATTAATTTTCTTGAAAATGTCGTGGGATGATCAAAACAATTGGATCTTCTTTTCATGTGCTGATGTAGCAGTAGCAGCATCAGGTTCCCAGTGTATTGTCACCTTTATAACCGACGAAGAAAAAACGCGTTTCCTTATCAATATCATATCAATTACTCTGGAATAATTTCTCTCCCTGTCTAACAAATTGTTTCCGCTGTGGGCGGTGCAACAAGAACTATTTCTAGACCGGATGATTCAATTCTTACTCGGTATCAGATTCGAATCTGAATAAACATGTTGGTGGCACAACGTGAAAGGCTTTTACGAAATTTTAAATAGATCTCGTGGCCCGACACTCAACTTTCAGAACAGCAATGTTTTTCGAAAACATTTGAATTACTCGAGCTGTAACTAACATCTGGTTATCCATGCAAAACGTTGTATATCATAGCATACAATCAAAATATTGCGCTTAATGAACATATGTTCATCATTCGATTACGATAATGCATTAACTATAGTCATACAAGATAAATAATATTGATACCTAATATCAGTATTGACAATACAGCTGTCAATACTCGTGCCAACCAGTCTCATACTCGACCTCATTATACTTTCAAAATTGAATACATTTCATGAATTTGCTCAGTACATAAAGAGGAGGGTGAATTTGTGAAGTGTGAAGAATAAACGAATAACGTTCATTTCTGTGATTTATCCTTACAAAACATGACGAACAGTGAAAAATCCTGAATAGCTATTATTTTAGCATTTGAAATAAGTCGTCAAGTGAAACAAAGAAAACTCTGTATGAAATATGGTTGAAAAACAGTCGAGAATATTTCCATCTAGCGTTTTTACCATATATATATATATATATATATATATATATATATATATATATATATATATATATATATATATATATATATATATATATATATATATATATATATATATATATATATATATCTATATATATATATATATATATATATATATATATATATATATATATATATATATATATATATATATATATGTCACCGGAAGATAACAAGATCCGCAGGTTTATATATTTCCTAGGAAATTTATAAACCTTCGTAGGATTCTGAACGAAAGATAAATTGTATTATTTTACGCCCACATTTTTGGAAATTGATAAACTTACCGAAGTCACGCGTAAAGTAATAAGTAAGCAATAACCAAACGCCATGTGCGCTCTGATTGGTTGAATACGTCACGTGTTCCTTCTCCTTTCTCTCCACCGCCATTGTTCGACAGGAAACATAAACCGGTTGCTGGTGTATTTTTGTAAAGTTCTTAATGTTACTGTGTTGAAACTGTAAAAATAGTTTTATTTTGCTAAGGTTACTAAACTATAAACATAATGAGCAACATAGAAGCTGCGGACAGCCGTAATGGTGAAGGTTTTTATGTTTTATGATTGTTATTTCTTTTTTAATAAATCTCTTTAATATCGTAGAACGCGATTTCTGATGTTTTATTTTGGTAGAGTGAAGTAGGTGTCATTAGCATATTATGTTAAATAGTAACCCCATATTATAGTTACTACATAGTTTTAAAGTAAAAATACTGTTAGGTAGCTAATCGAAACTGATAAATTTATAGTTTGTCAAGTCTGATTGTACCCAAGTCTATGGACACAAACATTGCCACTGTCAACATCGACCAATCAGAGAGCAGTGTGTTATTTGCCGTGTTTTAAAGAAGCGTAAAATTAAAAGATTTTCTGTGATTGGTCGAACAGTTTAGAATCTTACGAATGGATATCCGTTAGTTTATAAATTTACCAGGAGACGTCGCAGATTGATAAATTTGCGAAAATGTGTGCGTAAAATAATAAAATTTATCTCTAGTTTAGAATCCTACGAAGGTTTATAAATTTCCTAGGAAATTTATAAACTTGCGGATCTTGTTATATCAGCAAATTAGTTTTGTAATATCATGAAAATGTAGGTAATCAAGCAGGTGTGTTTGGTGATAAAAATGCATTTGTAAACATTGCAATGGGTGATATTCTGCAACAGTGGGGTCAAATTCAAAAAGAAGGACGGCAAAATGTAGAGATTGAACAGCCCTATAAAAATGATAAAACTATTAATTATTCTCTATATTTAGTTCTGCTAACTACAAGAAAGTGTTTTATATTATTTTTCAACTATTATTTATCTTTGCTTCTATAGTTTTAAAACGATGATAATTTCTTAGCAACAAATAATCGGCTTTTTGTGCGTACTTGGCACAAAGACACTATCGGGTATTTGATATGGAAAATTGCGAATCCTGAAAGTCCCGATCAGGATAATGGGGCAAACTATTCAAATTATTACATTGTCATCGGCCCTTGATGAGTGTACAAAGTTTCAAATCAATCAGACGTTTTAAAGGGAGTGATAATCAAGTTCAAAGATTCCGTTACCGTTACATAGATATACAGGTTGTCCTAATTGCCATGAGCCACTATTGCTATCTCGGTAACTATAATAACTACAAGGTTGGTCAAATTAGATAAAATGTGCAGTTTTTGGAGGAAATTGACAAACCGATTTCAGATTTTTTTTTTAAAAATTTCTATCTCGAGCAACAGGGGTTTTTCGAAATATTGCTCAAAACTATTTGATCGAATATCTCAAAAAGTACAATTTTTACAAAAAAATAGTAAAGAAAAAAATTTTTGCATTTTGAACGTTCTTCAAGCTGGTATTTTTTAAGGAAATTTGATTCGTCTAATTTTCGAGATATCACATTCAACTTTTTCTTTAAATACGGACCTGCATTTTTCATTCCAAATTTTGAAAACACATTTTTTTCTGATTTCAACTATGTATCACATGTCCATATTCGTTCATATTTAAATGATAAAAAACTAGTATTTAAGTTTTTTGGCACTTTTTTCATTTTATCATAGGTTTGATCATAGAGCAAAGAGAAACAATTGCTTATTAAAGCCTATGATCCGTAGTACATGTCGTGTCAAAGTAAGTTTAAGTCAACATGGTAGCGTTTTCCTATGGTGAAAAATTAGATTTAATTTTTTGTTATGCATTAGCATTTCCAAGTGCTGAAAGAGCCCTTCAAATGTATCAAAATTCATACCCCGAAATGCGCTTACCGAATAGAATAATTTTTTCAAGGCTAGAGCGAAATTTGCTACTATACGGATCATTTAATGATCCTTCAGAATGGGGAACAACTGTAACGGCAGAGAATGGGAAAGATGAAGCAATTACATTAGGTATGTATCATCCACTTTGAATTTTGGCAAGAGTTATTTTAAAAAATAAGGAATTTTTAAGATTTATTACATAACTTGAATTTAATTAAATGGTAAAAAGTTTAAATGTTTAAAAACTTAATAAACAGTTTTTTTCGTTACACGCTGCAACAGTCTGTTTATGTTTTTAAAATAGGCAATAGTTTTATTGGTAGTCTAAACCACCTCTGATGTTCTCATTTTTTTTAACTCAATACAACTTAAAGTTTAGCTTTTTATCATTAAAACGCAAACAAATATGAACATGTGATACATCGTTAAAATCAGAAAAAAAGTTTTTTCGAGAAATGCAATAAAAATACAGATCCGTATTTAAAAAAAGTAACTTGATGGTAATATCTCGAAAACTAGAAATACCAAATTTCCTTAAAAAATACCAAATTGAAGAACGTCTAAAATGCATAAATTTTTCTGTCCACTAATTTTTTGTAAAAATTATACTTTTTGAGATATTCGATCAAATAATTTTGAGCAATTTTTCGAAAAACCCCCGTAGCTCGAGATAGAAATTTTATTTTTCCAATATGAAACTAGATTTTCAATGTCCTGCAAAAACTGCACATTTTGTCTAATTTGACCAACCTTGTAGTTCTTATAATTACCGAGATAGCAATAGAGGCCCATGGCAATTAGGACACCCTGTATAGATACATAACAAGTGGATTTTATGAACGAACAACTTGTTCATTGGCTAAAATTTTTTGGTATTCTCTGAAGAAATTAATAATAAACTTTTACATACACGATGTGATTCAATATCGTCACTTTTGTTACGTCATTGTTACTAATTTATATGAGTCCTTATTTATAACTGTTAATTTGGGTGGTTTGCATTTCGTCATTGATCAAGTGATTACCGTGATTGTATCGAACCACTTGATTCTGATCTAGGCCAAGCTACAGAGATTTAGAGTGAGCATTTTGTGCTGAAAGTGTTAGAAGAAAACCAGCTCTGCTATTGTTTGTAAAATAGTTCCATATGATATAGTGATATGTTTTTCACTCGACTTTATTACTTATATCTTTGTTATTAACAATTTTATGCAAAAAATCGTTTTTTTAGTTTTTTGCTTATAAAATTAAAACTATCAAAGTAATCGTGATGGTGTCAATAGACTTATTGTAGAAAATAAAAAGACGAAGAAAATGAGAGGTCAGACGACTCGATCAGACCCTTAGTCTAAGGGAAAATTGGAAAAAATGCAGTTTTTTCAAAAGTTCATAACTCGGTTATTTTTTGAGTTGTAGCGTAGATCCTCCGGTTAGTATTATTTATCAATATAAACTTTATTTGTGCGAAGAGCAGGAACTGTCCGATTTGAATATTTTACTATGCAATTTTCTAGCAGACCTGAATGCGACAAATATTATAGTCCGATTTCAATTTACAAAAAAGATTTTGAAAGTAGAATTCTCATAGTCCAAAACGTTCATCTTGGTTTTACATGGAAAGTTTGAGAAATATGTTAAAAATAAAGCTGAACATGACGAAAAAGGGCCGAGCGCGTGAGAATAGTTGAAGAGTGGGGGTAGAGCAGCAGGCAAGGATAAGCGTCGGCATTTTGAACATGTTCAGCTTTATTTTTAACATATTTCTCAGCGTTTTCATGTAAAACCAAGATGAACGTTTTGAACTATGAGAATTCTACTTTCAAAATCTTTTTTGTAAATTGAAATCGGACCATACCTGTCGCATTCAGGTCTGCTGGAAAATTGTATAGTAAAATATTCAAATGGCCACAGATCAATAACTATGCATTGGACAGTTCCTGCTCTTCGCACAAATAAAGTTTATATTGATAAATAATACTAACCGAAGGATCTACGCTACAACTCAAAAAATAACCGAGTTATGAACTTTTGAAAAAACTGCATTTTGGCCGGTTTTTCCAATTTTCCCTTAGACTAAGGGTCTGATCCAGTCGTCCGACCTCTCATTTTTTTCGTCTTTTCTCTTTCTACAATAAGTCTATTGACACCATCACGATTACTTTGCATAAAATTGTTAATAACAAAGATATAAATAATAAAGTCGAGTGAAAAACATATCACTATATCATGTGGAACTATTTTACAAACAATGGCGGAGCTGGTTTTCTTCTAACACTTTTTACATGAAAAAATCTCTGTAGCTTGGCCTAATCTCAAATGGAAGTAGGATATGATTATTTTTAGACTTAACTTGTTCACTGCCAAGGTTATTTCCAGAATATTGTTTACGGTGTCTTATAATCTACCTTTAATTAGTTCCTCATAAATACAAATTAATAGTTCATCTGATTTCTGATATGTGAAATGTACCTACTTATAATAAATTGAAAATATGTTCACATAAAATTTGAAGAAATAAAAACAGTTTTATGAATAAAAAATTATTCTGGAAGAATTTGGCCTGAAGAAACACCTTCTCTTGATGAAAATTTTTCAAGGAGTGATTTCTATATATTTTTCGAGAGAAATTCGGGGAAAATGTTTATTTATGATATTGAGTTTATATATTTTCTTCTAATAAATACTTATAAAAGCCGAACAATGAAAATCCTTTAATAATTTAAAAAATTATCAAACAACTTTCCAAGCTGTCATACGTATTTCGCAACCCAAAATATTCATTCACAATCCAAAGATGAATTATAGAAAACGTCAAGTCACTCCGATTGAAAATCTGCATACAGCTGTTTCGATCTTATTAGATCTCATCCGTGCAGCTTCTTTGACTTGGAGAGAATTAACAAATTTCTAATTGTTTCCCAATATAATTCGTGACCGAACTACTATCTGGATAAAAACCCAGAGCGCCCTCCACCAAAGATATTGGAATCCAACAATTCACAGTTTAGATAGAAAATGCCGAATTCGGTCGCGAAAATACGTACAACCTGACATGAAGATATCCAATCAAACAGTGGTGTATATGACGCCAGAGCCCACTTTGCATAACGAAAGTATCAAAATTTGGGTAAATTTCTGCAACCACCGCCATTTTTATGAAGATATTTCTAATTTTCATATAAATATCTTTTCCGGTACATATCGACTTCTCCAGAGGTTCGTATTCCATCAACTGAGCTAAAATTTGGTATCTGAAGTGGTATCCGAGGTAGAAAGATACTATCAAAATTTGGTATAATTTTTCCAACAGCCGCCGCTTTTACGCAGACATTTCTTGTTTTTATCCTTGTATTTCTAAAAATTTTTGTTGATTTTTGATTTTCAATCTACTAATGATTTCAAATTATGACAATGAGAAACATAAAACATAAGAACAGATAATTACCGGCAAAATATCATTTGCGAAATATAGGTATCAGAAATAGTTTAAATATAATCTTCTCATTAAAGGATACATATATCAGCTATAACATGAATGCACATGGAACTTTTTTGTACGACATAAGCTTGAAAAAAACTTAAAATATCTACTACATTTCTATTTATAAATATAATTGGAAAGAATTGTTTTTTATCAGACTGGTGGTTTGGTGTAAATTTAGAAATACGTTTCAATTATAGACGTCATGAATAGAGCATGCTATCTCGCTCTATATGACCACAAATGAATACAAATCTTTTTATCATATCTAGTATTCATGAATTACTATTATCGATTTTCAGGATATAATTGAATATAAATCGAAAGGTAACATTATATTCAAATAGTCCGATGATATATCATAAAGTTTAGTCGTTCTAGATTAAAAGTTTTTATTGTTTCTCCTAGCAAAAAAAAGTTTTTTGTGCTGTATCGAAAGTAAACAGTGACATGCGGGGTGGTTATAAATCTGCTTTGTATCTGCTGGACCACGATATATAGGTATACATATATACACATATATATATATATATATATATATATATATATATATATATATATATATATATATATATATATATATATATATATATATATATATATATATATATATATATATATATATATATATATATATATATATGTATATATATATATATATATATCGTTTTTTTTCTTTCAGTCAGAATAAAATTATCAAAATTTGAATAAATTCAGTCAAGATCTCCACAATTCGGGGAAGAGATTGGAAGAGAGGTGAAAGAGCGGAAAACCATTGCCAAAACATGTGTAAATTAATTATGAACATCATTTCCGGAATCTGAAGGATGTGTGGAGCTAAAAAGCCTGTATTCAAAGAGTTTTTTCTCCTCAAACTTACCCAAATTGAGTAAGATTGTTGAAAATCTTAACATGGATTGACTTGAGTTAGTCAAGACCATTTTGGCCGTATGAACGTTATCATTACTCAAACGATAGATATGTTTCCACATTTTTGGATATTCCAATTAAACAGAAAGATATACTCATATATTAAGAAATGTATTGAAACTTACAACCTGCAACCAAAAATACCAACAGAGAGAAAATTTGTGGTATCAAATGAACTGTGCTCCATGTCATAATTAGGTACTACTTGATTGAGTATTTATTGACAGAAATGTTTTAGGGACAATGGAATGCAAATAATTTTCGATGACCCCAAGCACCTCGGGTAGTAATCCACTCAGGGCCGTAGCCAGGGGGGCGCCAGAGGGGGCTGAGCCCCCTCTGGAATTATTAAAGCCCCCTCTATAAAAGATACCAGAATTATTACAAACCAAAAATGTTTATATCTGCGTAGAAACATAAAATTAGCCTAGTTACAAACAAATCTACCTAATTGTAAAACTGATTTAAAATTATTTATTTGCGGCATCTTTTAACCCGCAAAACATGTTGACATTTTTTATCCTAAAATGAAATAGCAACAAACGAGCGGCTACCATCAGGGTTGCCAGATTTTTCAGAGCCGTGTTGCACTTTAGACGCTGATTTGTCGCCCAAAAGCGCAACCGTGGTTGCGACATGTTGACGGGGAAACATTGGTAACAAGTATTTTTCATATAAAATTCATTTATTCTAGGAGTTATTTCATACGTGTTTTGCTGCTAATTGGTCGCCCAAAATCGCAATCATGATTTTTTCGCAACTGCACGAAAAAATAGCGCTCATAACATGTTGCCTACTGGTCCGAAAAACATTAATAGGTATTTTCGGGACTTTTAACTTAAGTTACTATTACAATCAAAACCACGATTATGTTACGAATATCTTTATTTTTATATAAACTGTTCACAAGACATCATTACATCATCATCATCTTTGCCTGTGCTTGAAGTTGTAGATTGGTTCTGCTACTGATACGTATCAGAATTAAATTTTGCATACATAGCTTTGCTCGGCTCAAATAATTTACAGCAAATCTCACTTATTTCCAAGTGAGGGATCTAATAGACAAAACTGAATTTAACATTTTCAGTATCATTTTGTTTCGAATTTTACATTTAACAATATTAATCAATGAAAATTTCCTCTCCACGAATGAATTTGATGACGGTAACCTTAAAAGAGTAAATGCAAGTAGAGCTAAACCTTCAAACATGAATTTGTAGGCTGCATTTTTTAAATCTATAACCTTCCTCCAAAAAGTGGCTCTATGATATAAACGTCTACCTATAGATACCTATATTTATTTGTTTATATTTAATGATGAAAGTATATTTTAATTTTTTTTAATATTTTTTATTTCTGTTTGTTTTATTTATTTAGAGTTTTCTATGAGAGATTTTTTATTTATTATTTTTATTAGAATGAATTTTTTTATTTTTCCAAAATGTTTTTCAATTTATATTCGTTTTCCAGTATACACTTCCAGGTAAAAAGACAGAAAAAGCTGTTTATTCCTATCCTTTTTTCACGTATATTTATTTTAGTACTATGTAAAAAACAAGCGCCCTCAAGAATTTGTTCAGCCCCCTCTAGGAAGCAGTGCTGGTTACGGCCCTGAATCCACTGCATTGTTTATTTAAAGGTAACTTAATAACTTAAAAAATGTGGAATATTCAGATGCTATCAAAACCAGAGACCATATCAAAGATAGAATTGAAGCCGATATTAATTTAACACGCAGTAAAATCAGAAAAATGAAAGTATAGTATATACATATTCGATTAATTAATCAAAAGTTCATACTTCGAAATATTCCAAAATGAAGTTGTTCTTTTGAATTATGTTTCACTGTTAATTATTTATAGTTCTTAATTTAGCAAAATAGTTATTTATGTACCAAGTGCGTTATATAGATCCTAACGCCCGTGGTGCATACAAGATTTTATTTTTCACGAAAAAATTATTTCATTATAATGAAAAATCGATTTTGAAATCGGTTCATTGCTCCTATACTTTCCATTTTCCTTCTCATAGTAGGCATGTCATTTGTTGATATTTTAACGTTTGTGAATATTTTTGTCATCATATATAGTGAATGTCATTGCTGCTTTTTTTGTGTAGTCTTATAGAAATAATGGAAATGAAAATGAATTCACCCAAGAATATCATAGAAAATGCAGCCAAAGCTGCGAATAATTCTTTGCCGGAGAAATCCAGAGTCGTATACGACAAGGATTATGAAGTATTTAATTAATGAAAGTTGGTTCATTTCTCCTCGTACAATGAGCGGGCGTTATGATCCATAATGCCCGCTCATAACGTCCTAGGGCATAATGAGTGTTATTGATAGCAACCGTATCTAAGGTAAAATCAACAAATAATACTTATATGGAAAAATAAATTATGTTGTGATATTTTCAAAAGGATGAAAAACTAGGAAAATTATGGGTTATTATGACTTGAAATAAATAATTAATCAAAAGTTCATACTTCGAAATAATCCAAAATGAAGTCGATCTTTTGAATTAGGTTTCACTGGTAATTATTCATCATGATTAATTTAGCAAAAATTATGTTGTGACATTTTCAAATTTATGAAAAAGTAGGAAAATGGTGGTATGGGTTATTATGACTTTAAATAAATAGGTAACTAATCAAAAGTTCATACTTCGAAATAATCCAAAATGAAGTCGAACTTTTTAATTAGGTTTCACTGGTAATTATTTATAATACTTAATTTAGCAAAATTTATGTTGTGATATTTTCAAATTTATGAAAAAGTAGGAAAATGGTGATTTAGGCTCGTGTGGGATTTGAACCCACGACCGCCAGTAAATCAAATGAGCCTGGAGCTCTAACCAACTGAGCTAACGAGCCTTGTAGGGTATGTATTACGATTGAAGTTATGAAGCAGAATTATGACTCATCATTGCAAAACTCAATTGATGAAAATTATTTGATGGATTTTTTCATTAATATGTATTTTTTAACGAATCTTATAGATACTTCATTTTTCAAGTCAGTTTCAGATTCTCCTTATATCTGAAAAAAATTGCTTGTTTGGAATTACTTGGATTCAGAAATAGCCTCATAAACCAAATCTATATTTTCTATAAAAATAATGCTGAATTCACTGAGACCTCATCAACTTGATGGTTTTTAAGAACTTGAAATGTCGTGATGCAAATCACCTTAAATTAATTAAATATTTTTCTTTTTAGCCAGTAGGGTGTTTGAGAAGCCACAAATATTTTAAGCAGCATTCTTGGGGGTTTAGAGTATGAATAATTAATACTGAATTTTGATAACATCTAAAAACTTGTGGTTTGTAGAGGAACTCACAGGCGCCCAAAACATGATCATGTCGAATGTTTGTGAGTTTGAAAGTAAATTAGATTACTGCTACAACGTGATATTTGAATACGATGAATTTGATATGAATTTTTAACTCAATAAATAATTGGGTTAGGTAAATATATGAATCGTATTTGACATCGTCACCGAGTAAATCACTTAAGCTTGAAAAATTAAAACAATTCCAGAACGCATCGAACTTTGTAACAGAACAGGCCCATCTTAAGAGTTACGGTAGGTACCCCAGGGCAGTAGATTTTTTAGTGGCCCAATACTTAATTTTTTATATTTATATGAAATGAATAGATGTGAAATAATATTTTTTTTTATACGAGCGGGCGCAAAATTGAATTTTCCACACACATTTTAGTGTGGAAAATTTTCCCGCACCGTGCGGAAATGGAATAGCAGGGGTTTTTTTCCGCACTGTTTGGCAATGTGACTCTTTACGAATTGAAATGCTTGCGAGTTCTGTTGACTTTCCTCACGCTCGTAGAAAAACTATTGTACCTAACACTTGGGGAAAATGTTTTTCCGCACTCGGCTGCTTCACCGAACTCCGCTTCGCGTCGTTCGTTGAACGGCAGACTCGTGCGGAAAAATTCATTTTCCGCACTTGTTAGGTAAATAGCTATTTCCATTCACGAAGAAAAAACATTTCAGATATTCAACAAAAACAAAATAACGATTATTCGAATGAAAATTATTGAATTTGTAACCTACATTTTCAACATTAGTTCAAACAATTTTGAAAAATAATTTACCCAGTACGATCATGACAGGGTGTCCCACCAGGAACTGCATCGATGGATATATGGAAAACTAAACATAGGAAATATCTGAAAATTTGGCTGTGTACTAATGTCGATGGGGGACATCCGGCTAAAATATTTTCAAGGTGATGGCACTTCCGGTTATACCGAAAGTAGGTATCTGTTTGCTTATTTCTAATGGGACACCCTATATATTATTAGATTTTTGGATTCTTCACAAAATTCTAGATAGATTTTATATATAATGTCCTATACCTATCTTCAACTGTTTCGGAAATATTTGAATTTATTTGTCAAAAATTACGTATGCAGATCGAGTAATAATCATATTTTTCTTCAAAAAAAACGGTATTACTGCCCAATAAAGATAAATTTCCTAATAGAGGTGGTTCTGTTTTAGCGTGAGATGAATAGTATTTTGACATTTAATATACAGGGTGCTCAGGAAAGTATTACAAAACTGGATGTTGAAAAACTACAAAAAGTCCATTTTTTCAAATGAATACCTACAACTTTTATTATTTTATTCGATTCAGTATCAAAAATAAGGGATACTTTGTAAAAGGTCGCCTATTCCTAAATCTTATAGTTTTCGAAATATTTGCAAATTAATGGTTTCTGGTTAAAAAAAATGATTTCCTGAAATTTTGTAATAGTAGGCGTGTGATGCCATATTTGTTCTCGGCCAGGTTACCATGGAAACAAATTCCAAAGAGATGTCATTATTCGAAAAATTATTATATAATTATAGTAACACAATCATGCCGTTTGAATTATACAAACGAAGATTACCTGAATTTGTTTATTATTTATGGAGAGTGTAATATAGTGATAACAAGAACATGTGATATTTTTGCTGCTCGGTATCCGCAAAAAACCAAGCCATCACCAAATAGGTATGGTTTAATTTTCTGCGTATTGCTTTTGACAGATCCAACATTTATAAAATTTTGTATTATATTTTTAACGAATCATCGGCCATACAATATATGACAAAAAATATATAGAATTAATACAAAAATGTGCCCTTACTAAAATTAAGCTAATTCCGATTTTATGTGTACGTCTTTTTCTAATACACAGCGCCGCGTATAGAGCTGTCTCGCTTAGAAGCATGAGATACCTGTTTACACCTGGCAATGCTAGCGCTGCGGCTGACTGAGAGCTAGCAACAATTTTTTTTTCAATTCGTGACATTATTATCTTCCAAGTGGCGTGAAATTCATTAAAAAAACATATAGTTGCAAGTTTTATTAGCGAATAAATTATACTAAAATTAATTAAAGGTAATTGCGGCTAATTTATTATAGGAAACCTACCCTTAATCCATTGCATGCTTTCTTAATATTCATTTAAATTTGTTGTATCAAAAAAACAGATACCTGCAGAATCGATCAGTGGGATCTCAGACTATTAAGGCTAACGTTCCGTAAAATGTACGATGATGGTGTCATAGATAGTCAATACTTAACATTTAGAAAACAACTACTCTTCTATACTGCCTATGCCTAAGAGAATAGTTGGCTGCTGGAGACACCATTCGAAAACGAACAAATCTGCACGATAGTAACCGATCAATAAAAATCGCGTAAAATATACGAAGCTTACCTTTCTAGGGTTAAAGCAAGATCTACACCGTCATTATTATGCTCATGCTGTAATTCAGGAAGTGGAAATAATATATAAGAGTAAGCCATTTTTGAATCGGAAATTATTTTTCATAGTTTGACAGTATTATTATTCTGGCTGGTCAGTTACTTATTTTCATGCACCACCCCGTATATTCAGAGAAGCTTTGCGCATGCAGCAAATTTTGCAAGGGTGAGCAATGAGCAATCCACTTTCTGCGAACCTGCATCAGCTGATCCGAACAAATACCATCAGAAAATTCAATGTTTTCCAGTTGAGATATGCTTGTAACAACCTTCGTTTGGTGATATTTCCAGAAACTGGAAATGCTTTTGTTTTTTAAATAGAATAGCTAACTATTTAAGATCATTTCAAACGATCATCAGCTATGATGCTGTTTATTCGCAGACTACCGGGACTGTGTTACAGTTATCGTTACCCATTATACTCATCTATATTAGTTTTTTTAGTAACTATACATTACTTGTTGAAACTGAGGATTTTATGCCTGAATTCGCACGCTATAGATCACGCCAATCAAGTTGTAAGTATGCAAATTACTATTATTGAAAGTCTTTAAGCTAGGTTAATAAATCAAATCATTTACTACATGGAGAAATTCACATTTTGTGGTGTATTTTCAAATTAAAAAAATGAGTTAACCTGTTTAAATGATAAGAAACATTCCACGAACTTTTTAAAATCGAATGTTCAAGTCACCCATATGTGAAGTTTTTAAAAAATTTGCATTGAAACATTTTTCTTTTTTTAATTTTTCATCTGATCATTTTATTGTTTTGAATTACTGTTTCATTCGAAAAATAAATGGTGTATAATATATTTTCATGAATATATTATGTGTGAAATGACTGTCATAGAAGAGTACGTTTTAACTTTAGAAGTATTCGCTTTCAAAGTATTATAGATAACCTGAAACAACTATCAATGCATTAGTAAACCTTTATTCCAACGATCTACAGAGTAAATTGAAAAACTGAATAATTAAAACTTTGTATTATAAAAACACATACCTACTCTAATTTTAAAAATTACCCGCGCAGTTATCATATCATTACTATTATTATTAGTTTTACAAATTTTAACTTACTTTCCACTCAATGATACAAGTTAAAATAAGTAATTAAATGATAGCAACAATAAGAAATAAATTAAAACACTAAAGATTTCTGAAAAGGATGTCGAGTCACTTTTTTACAAACTCGAAAATCTCTTACTAAAAAATATACTTATCAGTTATTGGGAGTCAGAAAATGATTTGAATTAGTTATTTCATTATTGATAATTTTTGCGGAAGCTATTTACAAGGATTTTACCTAGTAAAAATCGATAAAAATCAATTATGGAGGCCCGTTTTTACTTTTGAATATTTTTTCCTGAGATCTAAAATGTGATGGAAAGAAGTAGGTAGATTTAAAAAAATATTTTAATTCTCTCATATAGGTAGAATAGAATGAATTAGTACAATATAAATAATACAAAGTATAGAATTATCTTGTATTTCCATGAAATATGAAACAAATTACGTAAGCAAGAATTTAAAGTAACGATCATTAGTTAGTAAAAAAAAATTTATTTCAATAAAAAAGTTGCAAGAAAGTAAGGGGTGTTTCGTGTACCTACTTACTTGGTCTTAATCTGCCAAATTCTCTAATAGTTGTTTTTATAAATCAACTCTGAAATCTAAACCTGGGTGATAGTGATAAGATACTACCATGCTCGTGCGTGGGGGATGCTCGATTATTGGTGTGTGCAGCAAGACCTCCACTGAGAAGTGGACGAAATTACAGAATAAAAAATTTTTTTTTTCAAAAAATGGAAGATAAAAATTTTAAAAAACTCTATCACAGCGAGCTGCATCAGGTTTTCATAACGTATCCAGCTTAAAAAATATATTCAATAAATTATGATTTTTTTCCAAATTCAAAAAAAATGCGCCCTCTAATGTGTAAACAATCACATCCAAGGTATCATACGAAACTACGTACTTACAAACTTTCAGCCCTATTTCTATAAAATTGCGCCCTTTATCGTGTAAACAAGATTTATTTCCTCCTCCGGGGGTCAACCCTCCAACCAATTTATATAGAAATGAATACCGTGTAAACAAAATTTATTTATTTTCCTAGGGGGTCAACCCCTCAACCAATTCGAACCAAAACTAATCCCATTCAATATATCATACAAAACTACCTAGAAACAAACTTTCAACCCTATTGCTACAAAATTGCGCCTTCAGTCGTGTAAACAAGATTTATTTTCCCCCCAGGGGGGTCAACCCCTCAACCCCTCAACCCATTCGAACCAAAAACAATCCCATTCAAGATGTCATGCGAAACTACCTATTTACAAACTTTCAACCCTATTGCTTCAAAATTGCGACCGTTATCGTGTAAACAAGATTTATTTTCCCCCTGTTGTTCATAAAAACGGAGAAATAAAATTTTCAAACTGGGATCTATTCTGAAGAGTTTCAAGAATAGCTTCAAGAAAGGAAAAAATTTCAGATATATAAGAGGCTATATAATTTATCAATTATCATGTTTCAATGATCATGTTCAATCAGCAAAAAATGATTAATTAACCACTGCATAACTAATTGAGAAATCGCGATAAAAAATTTTTGACGTCGGATTAATATTTTCACCCCCACGGGGAAATTATAGATATTGGTCCTACAGCACCAGCAGTTAGGCCTTTCTTTTAAAAAATTTTCTCCACCTTCAGAATCTGTTTTCAGATTTTTAAACTCTATTAGTTTTTGAAATATTTGCAAAAAAAACATAACCCTCCCCTTTTTTCAGTAAATTGTTTATAACTTTTACAATTGTCCCGAGCGAAACTTTATTTTTTCAAAAGTTATCTACATGCTATTCCAAATCGAATGACACCTTGCTAATATTTTTCCGAGACTGCTGACACTTGTTGACACTTCCTGACACTTGTTGACTAGACTATTAGTTTAATTTTTCCAAAAACATTATTAAATCCAGTAACATATCCAAAGGATGCACATATTAGCTAATAAGATTATATAAAAATTTTTCATTTGCAGTGTGAGAATTTTCAAAGTGGTGCAGCCTCTGGGAACTTATGCAGCGCCCTGTGTCTCAGAAAAGATATAACAGAAATAACATGTTATTCTTACAGAAGTACAAGAAAGGTGAAATTTAGGGGCACGTGGAGAAATTATCCAATTGTTTTCAAATCGCCAATTCAAATAACTCCTTTTCATTGGTACGAGAATGGAAAGAAAACATATCCAAGCCAGAAACAATTCCTGGCCACTCTAAAGGCAGTTATCAAGAACAAACTGAATATAACGTTACCATTGAATGTTATAATGAGAATTGCATCAGAGACAATGCACTCGAAGCACTCAGAAGTAACAGTTAGAGAGTACGAAATGGATATAATATCTACATTAATACAAGATAATGAGTTCCTCATAATGTCGATATTTCCCGACAACGAGGTTTTTCCAAAGATACTAGGCACTTGTGGCATATACTACTCCACCAAATATTTGAAGCCAATACAAACAAAGTCTACTCTGTTAGCGTTGACAGACAGTTTGGAAGAATGGGTCAAGAGATTGCAAATTTCATCTCAAATCTTGGAGCTCCTGAATAAATTGGAAACTGAGTTTCACGAGCCTTTACACCTGTGCGATATACAGCTAAATCATTTTGGTAAATATGCAAAGATACCTTTTTTTAGTGGCATGAGACAACATGATGAATAAAGTGCGAGTCGGACTCGCGCACGAAGGGTTCCGTACCATTGACTATGCCCCCCTTGAATATTTATTTTATTTTAATTTTATTATTTATTATGAAAGTAAAAATACAACTGAGTATTTTGTGAATATTTCAAATGACTACCTGTTACCTTTTATTGATATCGAGCACAAATAGGCAAAAAATGGCGTTTTTGTATGGGAGCCCCCTCAACCCTTTCAGGGCAACTGGTTAGGTAGGAAGACCACAGTTTGTTAGTCATGAGTAAAACTGCTCGTTGGCTATTTCAGTATACCAGTGTGTTTTGTGGGTTGTCTAGCATAGCAAAATTTGACGTGTTCATCGAAGACAGACCGAAATAAGTCGAAGAGCGTATAACGTGCATTTGTTTACTATAGTTGGACACTACTTAGAGGATCTGCTGAAACTGTGTGAATTTGTTATTTTTATTTATGAATGGTGGAAAAATGTCTCCAAAGTTAGATTTTTTTAAGGAGTTTAGTAGGGAGGGGGTTGAAGAAAATGTCAATCATTTATTTATTTTTAATTTATATATACTCTGCTTCTAATATTTCACAGTTTTTCACCACAAAATCATAATCATTAAAAATCGAAGTTTGTTTAGTAGAGCGCGGTTGCGTATAATTTCAAAAAACTGGGGAAATTAGTCACCCCGGGAAGTCGGGAGGTTGACCATTATTATCGGAGTCATCCGGGCAATCCGGTAGGGTTGGGAACCCAATAACTGAATATTTAGAAAATCTTCCTGCAGATGACATGTATGATTTGTAAGAAATGTTCAGCGTGCAAAGTAGAATTGTGTTTGAAACATGACAAAAACTGTTTCATGTTATATTACGCAAAATAGGTTATATTGTTTGGTTATATGTTCCTACTGGTTATGTGGAGTGACCACATCGTGCAGGATAATCCTTGTGTTTTTTTATCTTGAAATTTGTTTCATTTTCTTCGTGTATCTCTAATAAACCATTATCAAACCATACATAATGTTTTTTCCACAGAAAATAATTTGGGCCGGAAAGGGTTAAATATTTATTTTATTTTGTTTTTAGTATTTGTTGTTATAGCGGCAACAGAAATACATAATTTGTGAATATTTCAACTGTCTAGCTATTGCGGTACAGTTGGTACAGCCTGGTGACAGACAGACGGACGGACGGACAGACAGCGAAGTTAGGGCGATTTTTAGACGCCTCACTAAATTAATGACTGCCCCCTCATATTCTATATATTGAAATAGTCAACATCAAAAATTAAATAATTTATCTTTATGTTGATATTAATTTTCCGAAATCACTATAAAAAATTATTTTCAATAATATTAACCCATTTTCTGAATTTTTGTTTTGTTTAAAATTTATTTATTTCTGACCTCGAATCAGTTTCCTGGTACTAAGGCCTAAAATTTACAAAAATTATAACATCATATAAACGAACTCCATTTCAAACATAACAACGTGATATACACTTTCTTATTAAAAAAATATTCAAAGTTCACACTATTACATTTACCAACTTTGAGTTACATTATTTGCAAATATATTATATAGTCCCCCTCATATATTTCCTCAGGCCATGGCCTAGTTTTCGATTTCTTCCTTCTAATACACTTCGTGGTATAGAGTTGTACGTTTCAGTGCTTCTCTGGTATGGCGACTCCTGTCCCCTCTTGGTTCTAGACTAGGGATTTCTAATCACTTGGATTGACCTCACATTATAATTTTGTATATCCCTTGTATACTTTATTATAATATTTAATATTTTGTTTTTATGCCATGAATAAATTGAGTCTGCTCCATAGTGATTAATTGTTTTATTGTTAAGATGGGGCGGTCCTTGTACAAACTTTCACTAGGTGTTGAGTATTCCAGTTAGAAAAGTGCTTTGATGGCTTTATTTTGCAGTCTTTGCAGTTTACTGATGAGGTATCCGCTTGCACTTCCCCAACAAGGCATCAGGTATCGTAAGTGCGGTTTAATGAAGCTGTTATACAGAAGGTATCTTGAACTATCCTTTAACTAATGAGAACATCTTCTTAAAACTCCAATAATAGGAGCGATTTCTTCAATTATATTGTTTATGTGTGCATTCCACACTAATTTGCTGGATATTATCAGTCCGAGATATTTGTACTGAATTATTTCAGTTAGTATTTTTTTATTGAACTTTAAAACTGAATCACACCTTTTCTTCCTTTTTTGAGTTATGACCATATAATACCGTTTTGTCAGCATTTATAGACAGTTTGTTGTAACACAGCCACTGGTAAAAAATTTAAGATCATTGTTTGTTCTAATTCTTCCTTTTTATCAGCCGAAAACACTAAAACGGTCTCATTTGCGAACATAAAATACTTGCACTTTGAACCAACAAACTTCAAAGCATGCACATACAGCAGATAGAGCAGAGGCCCCAAAACTGAGCCCTGCGCGACTCCAACTGTCACTTCTCGCTCGGTGCTAGAAACTCCATTTATACTGACATATTGTTTTCTTCCCAACGAATAAGATTTTAGCAGCGTTTGACATACTCCTCTAAAGCTCATTTTGTTGAGTTTGTCCAACATCAGGTCTATATTCACGGTATCGAAGGCCTTCTGCAGGTCGATGAAAATTAAGATTAAGAATTTGGTGAATTATGTCACAAACATCCCACGAACTTGAAAACGGAAATTTATTTGAAAGTTGAAATTATGACAAAGTATAGTATTCTACTCGCTTATAATCGCTATTATTACGTAAATCTCCTTACACCCTTGTGAATGATAGCTCTCATTAGGGAATGTACCCTATAATACTACTTGAACCATTTTTCACAATTTTGTATCCCCCCCTCCCTCGGTGACCACCCGTAGTATGAGCCTCTCCCCCTCTAGTTTTACATAATACATAAATACGGTTTTAAATAGTTTTTTGCACACAGAAAGTTAAAAAAAAATTATTTGGCTCATAATTGTCTTTATTAATACAGCGCTTGCCGCGTGACGTGACAAGGTGGGTAAATTTCGATGTTTGTATGGGGTATCTCGGTAACTATATGAGAAAACATGGATGGCGCATTCTCTTTTTTTTTGAGATAAACTCACTGACAAAACCCAAAATTTGCTATCGTCTTTTGTTTTCGAGTTATAAACAAATGTTTGTTTTTTCGACTTTTAGACAAGTGCTATGATCATGGTTGTTTGTGAAGTTATGTTACGAGATAATAACTTTAACATTACACACGCTTTGTGGAGCAGAGCTAGAGTAACCATCTGTAAAGCAGGCGTGCTAGGTTCGAATCCTGGGTTAGGTATGGATGTTCGTGTATGTCTGAGTTTAAATGGTTCAAACAATTCAAATAGTTGCGTAATGTACATTATTTACAAATCCATTGGCCATTCAGAACAGGCGGTAACTTTCACATTCTTGAGGCAGTTATTTCTGTAAAATCCAGTGGCGTCCAGAAGATTTGAAAAAAAAAGTGCAATTTCGAGTTATGGCCTAAAGATGTATTCTTTTAAATGTGAATCATAGTTAGCTTTGGTTTGGTTGGAAGGGATTTTTACCCTTTCTAATGATGTATCATAAGTCAGGTCGCTTTTGATGTATAAGTCTGTAATATCGAAAATAATATTTTACTCGAAAAAAAATGCGCCCTTCATTTTTTTATATTCTATAGTTACCGAGATAATATCCCATACAAACATCGAAATTTGCCCAGCCTATACATACCTATAATTTACAGGTGAAAAAAATATTACCCAGAAGAAAAAACTGATGTAAAAACATATTGTACAAGAACTCTATTTACAAAAAAGAAGAATTTTTTTCTTTTATTCACATTCATTTTTTATCTCAATCATCTTCAACGAACACGTTACCAGAGGATATTAACTACGTGATGAAAAACTCCACTATTTATAAAACTTCATTTATTTTAGCTCTGGTAGTGCCTCACAATATAATAAAGAAAGTTTGTGTTAATCTCTTAAAAACGAATACTTTTAATTATTTCCTCATCAAATTGCATTACTTGATAACTGTAATACCTACATGTTATAACTAATCTCACCAGGTGCTTCCATGGAAGATCAGAGTCTTAGGTATATAAATTTGGACCAAGTTTACCCCAGATCTGTAATCAGTAGAATGTTCCGTAACTTATCTTGCCAAACAGACGAAGACTGTGATTTTAACGACTGTCGTAGCAAATGTAACCCCGACTTCAACATATGTTCCGAAGGAGTAGTCAACAATAATTTCCAAATCGTATGTGAGAAAATATTTTTGGGATGGAAAAGGTTTAACTCTGTTATTGTACCAGGATTATTGATGTCACAATATACCCCATCAGATTTGGCATCAGTTCTCAGACAATGTGCCAATCCAGGTCAAGAAATGGGAAAACCAAGAATGATGTCAGAAAAATTTATAAGAAAACGAATGCATGAGTTAATCGTAGAAATTGAACAAACGGTTGTCAGTCAAATGTCTTTTTAATAGATCGAAGTACACGTATTTATTCTCAAGAAAATAACTTGAAAACATTCACTAATTAGATCATGAGCTACTTACTGAAATCCATTCAAAAGAATTCTGGAATATTATCACATTAATTATACAGTTCAGTCATATTATTTGTTTGTTATAAATAATATAACCATTTTAATTGAGTGTTTTTCTTTGGTTACTTTTCGGAGACATATATATATATATATATATATATATATATATATATATATATATATATATATATATATATATATATATATATATATATATATATCTAAGGGGCATTGATAGCATTAAAAAATTTAGGAAAGACGTAATTTTGTATGCAAAGATGAAGTGCTATTATGCCTTTCAATTCTAGTTAGTTTTATTATTTTAAATATTTTTTTGTTTTTACTACATCCTCCACTTACATCATAAAATTGGACATTTTTCTCTATGTTTATCTATATGTAATTTTGTATTATATTGTCATATACACTTTGTGACGTTGCTTTGTTCATTGTAACAGTGCTGGCAATGAAGGATGTTTATTTATTGATTTATATATATATATATATATATATATATATATATATATATATATATATATATATATATATATATATATATATATATATATATATTTATATATATATATATATATATATATATATATATAATCTTTTGATAATTATTAGCAATAACAGGCTTAAAAAAAATAATTCAACAAGCCTGTTATTGCTAATAATTATCAAAAGATTAGAAATAGTTCACAGGCAACAACAATTCGAATGAATATATATATATATATATATATATATATATATATAAATATATATATATATATATATATATATATATATATATATATATATATATAGATATATATATATATATATATATATATATTATATATATATATATATATAATAATCTTTGATAATTATTAGCAATAACAGGCTGGTGAATCTTAAAAAACTCAATTTTTATTAAGAAGTTGACGCCTTACGCCACGACATTCGTGGCGTAGCATATATATATATATATATATCATATATATATATATATATATATATATATATATATATATATATATATATATATATATATATATATATATATATATATATATATATATAATATATATATATAATATATATATATATATATATATATATATATACATTATATAAGTATATATATATATATATATAAATAATATTAATAATAATAATAATAATATATATTTATCCTGAAGGACATTACATTAATGTATAGGACAACGTCAAAACAATTAACATACAATTAACTAATTTCTGTAGAAAAATATTCTTCCAGAGTATAGAAACATTTATTCAATAATATTGTGGTAACTTCCTTCTTGAATCTTTGATCGACTTAAGGACTTGATCCAGTTGGGTAGGTGATTGAACAATTTGATCCCTACCATATGTTGGACACATTTCAAATTTAGAGGTCCTATGAGCCGGAATGCAGATGGTGCAATTATGCCGTGTGTTATAATCATGAAAACTGGATGTCGTATCTAAACTTTGACAATTTTCCGTGAATAAACAGTAGACAATTTAAGATGTAAATACAAGGCAATGATAAAATTTTATGTTGGATAAATATCGGTCTGCATGATTCTTGGGGCTTCAAGTTGAAAATGAGACGTATACATCTTTTCTGTGATAAAAAAATTCTTGCACTTGCTGCCGAATTACCCCATAGAACCAGGTTATAGTTCAAGTGAGCGAACACCAGGGCGTAATAAATAGTGAGCATGCCCTCCAGAGGCAGTGATTGCTTAAGGCGACTAAGAGCGAAGAAAGACCCATTCAATTTTCTGCTGAGATGTTCGGCATGACAGTGCCATCGTAAATTTCTGTCGACGTGTACACCCAGAAACTTGACGCTGCCAGTAGATTTAAGTTGGCTGCCATTGAAATCGACAACAAAAGGTACATCAGGAATAGATTCCCGCAATTGGAAATTGATTACCTCCGTCTTGCTCAGATTCAACATAAGTGAGTTACGATAACACCAGTCAGAAAGCTCTCGGATAAGTATTTCGCATTTGGTTTTCAACTCATCCATGGTCATCGCTGATACTCCCATTGATGTGTCATCAGCGAAAAGAGTAACCGAGTCGGCACTAATATAATCAGGAAGATCGTTAATGAATAGTAGAAAAATTAACGGTCCCAAAACAGAACCCTGTGGTACCCCCATAGATATGAGATAGTTTCTAGATCTGCAATTTTTATTCTCAACAAATAAACAGCGGTCGGACAGATAACTAGTGATCCACTCCAGAAAAACGCCCCTAAATCCCACACTGTACATTTTATTCAAAATGAAAGAAAACTGCAAGCAGTCGAACGCTCGAGACTGATCAAAAAAAAGTCCTGCAACATACAAGCCATTATCTAGGCTGGCATAAATAAATTTTAGGAATTGACAAGCGGCCGTTTGTGTAGATTTGCCACTGCGAAATCCGTGCTGGCAGCTAGATATTATGGAGAACTTATTGAGAAATTTTACCATTTTACTATAAACTATTTTCTCGAAGACTTTGGACAGAATGCTAAGAAGAGAAATGGGGCGATAATTAGCCATGTCAGTTTAATCGTTCTTCTTGTACACAGGAATTACTTTAGCAGTTTTTAATATCAGAGGAAATTTCCCTGATGTTACAGATATATATATATATATATATATATATATATATATATATATATATATATATACATACAGTGGTGGATTCACCAGCAGGCTAAGTAGGCTGGAGCCTTGGGCGGCAAATTTTGAGGGGCGGCAAATTTAGTTCATACATTTTTTATTTCGAGCTAAAAATAAAGAAAAAATTATTATATACATACAGAATACAAATCTGGAGAGAAATTAAAATATTCAACAAAAATTGAAATATAGTCCTATATACAGTGCTAAATAATAAATATTTCTACATCTCTACATAAGCAATTGCTAAACGCTTTATTAATTATATATTAATGATCATGAATTTTTAGAATATCGCAATAGCGATTCGATGTTATAGTCGAAATTTAGTTATTTTTACATATTTTCTTCACTGATAACTGATATATTTTTTCTCCTTGTACCTAATAATTATGAGATCTTACACAACTCAATCTTGATATAATATCGATAGTATAATCATGATTGCTCAAGTTTGCAAATTCTCGAATTCAATTTTATGTGTAAAAAGTACTGACTAAAATTGACTGATTTTTATTGAATAAAAAACTAGTTCAATATCTTATAGAGATATAGTCTTTTGGTTTAAATTCATCAAATAACTGATATTTGAAAGACTACGACTTGACAATAAAAAAATTCCCTCCACAAAATTTGAAGCGCTCATGTCGTACACAAATTATTTAAATTGAATGTTTACTTCAGTACACTTGTTAACTTTTTCACAAAGCCAACTTCTTCAGAAAATGCCAATCGGAATGAATTAATTATAATAAGATAAAACAATACTAAGCTGCAATTTTTTATTCAACGGCTCTCCAGTAGAATGGAAATTAAAAAAAAAATTGAATTGAAAAAATAAATATTTCCAGAGTGTTGTGTTTACTGTGAACACGATCTTCAAAAATCCATACCATATTCATTAAAATTACTTTTTTCATACAAAAAGCAGTGGCGGCTATTGAGATCGTCTTCAGGGGGGCGCAAAAATAATATTGGGCTATACATATTTGTGTATCTTTTTTTGGTTTTAGGCTAAATTTTTAGCCAATAGAATATCTTCAAGGGATTTATCAATTTATCTAAACCAATAGTTTTATAACAAAATGCATTCGTACAGGTGCAAAAAACGAATATTTATCTGATCTGCATAAACCTTACGTAAAAAAGACTCAATATTCATATTTCCCAAGAGCTGAAATCTTACTAGACTGTTTTTATGCTTTGGAGAATTTTCATGTTTTTTAATCTTGTCTTCCAAATGTTTGAGATCACGAACTCTTATCTTCATCCAATTTTCATCGCCTGCGAGTGATGACTTCAGTTATAGTTGTTACTATCAGTTTTTATGGAAAAGGCCAGTGTTTTAGAGAAAATGTATCCTAATGATTTAGAAACAGACTTAGTTCAGGAATGCATTCATTTTCAAAGCTACCTTCCGTCTGAAAGAATTTCAAGAAAACCAATTTCTGATTCATTAAAAAAAAAATTCCTGCGAGAACAGAATCTAGGAAACATTCATCCAAACTTGGATATAGTACTACGTATGGCTCTTTGTACATCAACGACAAATTGTTCAGGTGAAAGAAGCTTCTCTTGCTTGAAGAGAGTAAAGAACTACCTACGATCGACTTTTAGTCAAAAAAAGCTTAACGCTTTAGCTCTCTTGTGCATAAAGTATATATATATATATATATATATATATATATATATATATATATTATATATATATATATATATATATATATATATATACTTTTCCCGTACATATTGACATCTACAGCGGCCCCCATCGAGTCGAATGAGCTGAAATTTGGTAACTGTGATTGTTAATTTGGGTAAGTTTCTGCAACCGCCGCCATTTTTACGTAGATATTTCTAATTTTCATATAATAGTCGCGTCAATGAAGCCGTAAAACCGGCAAACTTCGAAAGTCCTCAGAAACAAGTCCGATTTTGATAAATTTTTTTATATTATTGAAAATCAGAAATCTTTCAGAGGGGGGAAATAATTATTTTCATTGTTCAAACAAAATGTATGTAATTTATATGAGAAAATAAGTTTTCAGCTTAATTATTTTTCTATTATATATTATTTATTATTGAATATTAGAATAATTTATTATTAAATAACAGAATAATTTAGATACATTTTTTTCATTGACTCAAAAAAATAAATCTACACAAGTAATTTTGTCAATTTCTGTTTTTATTTTAAAAAAAGAACCTTTAATTTTTACAATTAATTTGCCTATTGAAAACTTAATCTTCATCAGGTGGTGGGTCGCAGTCACGTCCACTGCATACAATGCAGGCGGGTGAGTAATGCAAACCACTTTTTCTGCAGCCACACGCTGAACCGCATCCTGTTTTGCAAGAGCAAAATGTAAATTTTAAAACGTTCTTTGGTGCTGCAGGTTGTGTCATTGTAATTGGTTTTGAGTAATGATCTATTTGCCAACCCCAATCTTCTCGAGGTATTGTATTGTATTTATTACCAGTTTTTTGAAAATATACAAAATACATAGCTTAAACACTAATATAAATAGTATATCCTCACAGAGGTAATCAAAGTTACCTGTGCGTGAGGCCGGTAATTAAATCTAAACAAAAAAATAATATAATTAACTCTATAAGTAACTTAAAAAACTAGGCTTTAAATATTTTCTGAAAACCTTTTTTAGTTTGTATCACAGTCGTCACCTGATGCGCAATTAAATATTATTACGTCTAATATATTCTTTTAGCTGCTTTTTTCTTTTGATTTTATTTTCAATATTTTTTAGTTCATTAGGTAATGCATTAAAGACTAGGATTGCTTTGATATAAGATCTTTTTTTACTTATTTTTAATGTTCTTTTTGGCAATTGTATAGACTTATTTCTAGTTGCACTTGTTGATTTTGAACATAATTCTGATAAAGTTACATAATGATATAGTAGAGATTCAAGTGAAAATTGTGCAAGGTTGATTTTCATATATGAAGTTGTTTTTGTTGATTATTTTTAAAATTCTATTCTGCCTTCTTTGCAGCAAAGAGATTTGCGTGGAATAAGCTCCACCCCAAGCTATTATACCATAGTTGAGCACACTATTAAATAAAGCGTAATAGACTGTCATTAACGTTTTATGTTGCATTATTTTTGATAACTTAAAAAATATAAAAAACAAATATTTTGTTTTGTTCAATATATAGTTTACATGCAAATTCCAACTCAACCTATAGTCTACTATTAGACCCAGATATTTACAACTTTCAACTCTCTTAACTTCTTGATTACTTATTTTAACATGTAATCTTTCAGGTACACTATCACAATAATTTCCAAAAGTTACAAATACAGTTTTATCAATATTTATTTAAAGCAAGCCAATCTGATATTTCTTGTAGTTGAAAGTTCATTTTTTCCTCTACTTTTTTCCAATCTGATTCCTCAGTTATGACTGCTGTATCATCAGCATATGAGTATTGAAGCAATTATTTTTCCACTGTTGAACTTGAAGGTAAATTCTTTTAATATGTTGTTTTGCTGCATCATCTGATGGAGGTAACGAGCTGAGTATGCTCTTGTCTTTTGAAGCTAAAGTTATAAAACGCTTGTATCGCAGTTCATTCAAGCTTTTGACAGTTTTAGCACCATACATGGTGAGAATATAATAAATACCTCAATCAAAAAGTATTTCTTCACGTTGCTCTTGAACCATGAAAGTTTCAGCAACTGCACGTAATTTCTAATCACTATTAAAAATTTTGATAAAACTATTTTTTCGTTTATTATAAAAAGCAGTTGTTGTATCACATCCAGTGAATGCGTGAATGAAAAAAAGATGATTTTTGGTAATATTTGGATATTTCATTAACATGGTCTCTGTAAAGTAAACTCGTTGTAAGATATTATTTTTGACTGATTTCAAGTGAAATATTTCTTTGTGATCAGGTGCTAAGGCCATCAATTTCACTAACACATCTATGTCCTCTGCTACAATAATATACGTTTATCTACAATCGTGCGTAAATTATGTTTTTACACACCCATATTAGTGCGGTAACTATTACTTTAATGCACTAGTGCGGTAAAAATCAGTTTAACGCACTAGTACGGTAAAAATCATTATTATTATTGCCTATGGTTTTTCTTTTCAAATAAGCTATTATTAATCTTGGAAATTTGTCTATCTGCATGTTCTTTTCTATGGACAAGGTGGACTTCAGCATTGAATAATAGCACCAAAGCGACTTCTTTTCCTTGAACTTATCTTCAAAATAGGCAATTAATACATCTTCATTAATGTTATCCACTTTTTTATGGGAGCACATTTCGATTAACATATCATAGTCCTTTTCGTAGCGAATTCCGGATTTCTGTGGTAGCAAGTTCGCCGTAGCAGCTTCAACTAGCCGTGAAATCTCCATATTTTCGACTGACATTTTGACTGACAACTTCAAAGTGGCGTTGCTTTTTTTTGTCGCTATGACATCCTAATTTTCATAACAATAAAAAAAGTTAAAACATTACTGGTGACCAAGTTTGAAAATTTTAGACTATAATTAATTTGTATTCAATCAAAACGAACGGTTGTACATGAAATAGTATACATAACTCGCGTAAAGGTTTTTAGCAAACTTAAGTGAATGAAAAGACTCGCCTGCGGCTCGTTTTTCAAACTTCACTTAGCATGTGCTAAAAACCTAGTTACTACACTTATTATGTAATATACTATTATTTAGTCCAAAAACTATTACATTAATCCTACAATTTTTTTTTATCCACTTAAATTAATCCATCATTGTCATATATATAATTGTACAAATTTTTTTAAAATTCATTAAACAACTTTATTCCATTACTTAATGTGGATTTATGCATTAATGTGGTGTATGTATCAATAAACATATCATCTCGATGCCTTGTCTCATATTTGTGCACATCACTGACATACTGTATTTTTTCACTTTTCATTTTGAATATAAAATCCATATTCTTATAATATAGTCGTTGTTCTACATTCATCAGATTTAGTGTTTGAAGCATTAGTTTTACATCTTGGAAGGAACTATATATATCAAGAGCTGATTGTACAATCAAACGATCCGCATCACTTTCTGCTTGAATCCACCCGATATTATTTTCGGCCAACTTTTTGCAGAGAAGATTGCAAAACCTATTTTTATTTGTGCTGTTTCCTAAAAAATTCTCTTCAGTTGTATTAAGAGGCATGTCTTCTTCAAAAAAATAATTGATTCAAGTATTACTTTTATATCTACGATTTCTCTCAGACGCTTTAGTTTCATTATTATTGTATCCATCAAAAACAACTTTAACGTTGGTACCATAATTATTACTTAAATAGCTGATATACTGTTGAAAAATAACAATGAACTTTGTATTTTTTTCCCATTTCAATCTGTGAAGTAACATACCACCAACGATAATGTGCCAAATTTTTGTTAACATCATCACATCATTAACGTCCGTTTAAATGATGCTAAACGAGGCTAAGAAAGGGGGGGCTAAGGCCCACAGAGGGCTTTAAGGCCACGGATGGATCTGTTTCACATTGTTCAAAAATATCGTATAGCGTTGATTTCGTCGTTTTCCTTATCCAACAATTGTTCTCAAAGAAAACCGCGCTAAAACATATTTTTTTATATAAATGGCGTCTATATTGTTTAAACAATAAAAATAATTATTTCCCCCCTCTACAAGATTTCTGATACCAAATAATATTAAAAAACAGAAATTTAAAAAAATATATCAAAATCGGAGCTCTTTCTGAGGACTTTCTATCGAAAAGCTTTATTGACGCTACTATAAATATCTTTTTCTTCTTCTTCTTCTCAAAAGGAATTTACAACCCTGAGTAGCAGCTCCCCTTCTCAGAGAAGAAATACAAAGTGGACTCAGCCTCATGGGCTATGCATCCAATCTCAGTAATTATTGATAAAACTTAGAAGTGGTTACTGGGGGACTGCAGGAGACTAGGCGAACCTATACCACATTCTGTTTGTCTATGAAGGTGAAACTAGATTGTAGACAGGGGCGTATTTACGGGGGGAGGGGGTAATGGGGGTAATTACCCCCCAGAAGAGAATTTGCAACACTAAATCTTCGAATGAAATTGAAAATATAAAATATATTAAACATTATCCAAAAATATCCATATTATTTGATATTCCACGTAGCATATAAAAGAAATAAATAAGCAAACGAAATTTATCAGAATAGATCAGGCGCGGATCCAGAGGGGGGAACTGGGGGAACGTTCCCCCCCCAAATGGCCCGGGCCCCACCTAATTGTTTTGAATGGGAGCTACTCGATTTACCATTGCCCAAAATACCAGTACCTTTTGGCTTTTGAATATATAAAAGTCCCCCCCCCCCCAAATTCGGGTCTGGATCCGCGCCTGGAATAGATAGATCCTAGATAGATCATACCTAGATCAGTGAATCGCATGCGAAAGTTTGTGTGGTTGCATAAGTAAATTTAAGTAAATTGGCGCGATGCCTCGGTTCAAGAGCAGGGGTGCGGGTTGCCGCATCGTTTGGTCCAAATTCTTCAATACAAATTATGAAAATTAAACAAATTCAGAACATTTGTTATACATACTCACGATTATGGAAAGAATTCCGCCCGATGACGATTTCTTATCTGCAGAAATAAAATCCACTGAATTTAGATTAACATCCCTCGAGTTCTATGTTCTATGTGAATTCCCTTCATCTGGTAAAACCTTAAGTAGGTAACGTACGTACGTTATATCTGACCTGATGCGCATTTCTTCCAGTTCATAGTTGAGACTTAAAATTGCTGATTTCTGAGAGATTATTAAGTGAAGAAAGATTTTATAATTTATAGTGAAGTGATATTGTTAATGAACAAAAACAAAACTTGAATTTACTATGTTTATTATCACAAAAATACTTCGAAAAAAATCCGGACATCCTACTGCGTAGTACTAGGAATGATAAAACCCCTCGGCGCATGTGCATGTCGTAATGCCTGCTATATCATTTCCTATGGAAAATTTGAAAATTTCAGTTAATTCTTAGAGAAATAAGTTTGAGCTCATTTTAAACATAATTTATCGCAGATCATTTTTCCTCATGGTGACTATATCGGGAAATTTGAGATATAAACAAAAATTTGAGTGAAATTCATAATTTTTACTAATTTTTTTTATTTCTAGGTGCGCCACGTCATTTTTTTTTGAATGTATTATATAAATTGAAAAACTACCCATTAAATGCTATCATTTTATTTCATTATTGTAAAAATCGATTTAGGTTTAAGATTTATAGATAGCACCACATGTCTATGGACGAAAAAATCTAAAAAACGCTATATTTTTGTTATTCTTCGCGGGAAAAATTGTTTTAAATCACTTTTCTTATGAAATTATATGTGTTTTATCGATATCCGTTAGAATTTTTAAAATCGGACCAGCTACTAACTTTTTCTCGTGAGAATATAACCCCTTAGCTTCGCCTTGGGGTAAATATAACACTACGAAGCGCAAATCTATAATTATTCTGTATTCAGTTCTTAACTCAATCTGCCCGATGATGGTCTAGTGACCGAAATTGCAATCGCAGTGTTATACTTTCCAAAGTATTTTTGTGATAATAAACGTAGTAAATTCTAGTTTTGTTTTTGTTCATTATGTTAAATTATCACGTAGTAACGACGGATTCCATCAAATATTTGATATTGTTAAGTTTACATCTGAGTTTAGTAGTAAGAGTCAATAACCAACTAACATCCAATTCATATACTTACTCTTTTCACCTGATGTGTTCTTTTTCACCTTTCTGATATTTTTCCTTTAAATTTTGAATAGCCCATTTCTTGGGTTTTCATTGGGTCCTCGCAATTATTTTATATTTTTTTGATGTAGAATAAAAATGTTGAATTATGGATGAGCTAAGATCAATCAACACCCCTCCCTTCCCCGCTTTCGCTTATGCTGATCATCTTATAAATAGTTAAGGTCAACTCCCTAAAACTTGCCACTACCTTCCCCAAACTCAATCTCTGGATACGCCACTGATTGTAGATAAACTGAACAGTTGATGTGATAAATATTTTTTTTTTTTTTGGGTAGGGTTAACTCACAGTAGGTCTGGTAGTACAATGTTCGGGACTATAAATATCCGTCCCGGTACATATTCACATCTCCAGCAGTTCGTATCACACCGAATGAGCTGAAGTGTTTTTATCTGGGATTTTTTTCGTTGTAGAACGAAACTGTCAAAATTTGGTTAAATTTTTCTAACTGCCGCCATTTTTACGTAGGAATTTCTTGTTTTTTCATGGTTTTTGAAAAATTGTCGAACTCACAGCTTTTGCAGTTTGAGTTAGAGGGTTGAAAATTGGTACGTATATTGAGTTTATATAAAATCCTTTTTTGGATTTAACTCTTTTTCTCAAACGCGCTGCATTTTGTGGTGACTATTCTGTTCAAATTGCATCTCGATCTGTTCGCTATCAGTACGCGATGCACTTCGCGAAGTTTTTTTTTTAAGATAGAGGTTTGAAATTTGGTATGTGGATTGAGTTGATGTTGAGGTGCGTTTCTTCGTTAGTTTCAAATTATTTCCTCAACCACGATGCAATTCGCGAATTTTTTTTTAGTAAAATGTATTTCTCGCGCGATGCATTTCGCGCGAGAAATACACGAGTTTTTCTTTTTATTTTAACGATTTATTTTTGTTTGACATTTTGCATTTCTATTGAAAATAAATATTTATAGGTACTTCAGGTCGAATTACCAGACTAGTACGGTTGTTCGAAAATTAAAAAAAAATTAAATTAAATTAAGTAGTTCATAATTAACAATAAATTCAAAAATGTACATTTCAAATCATATTCGAATTAAGAAATAAAATTACAGTAAAATGTTATTCAAAACATGAATTTTAAATGAATGGAAAGTGCATATTACAAGACGATAAAATAATTGAAAATAGGTTTTTCTTGTTTTCCAGCATTTTCTTGCCTAGTTAAGTCACTTCCGATGACAGCATCAGATTCAGTAGAAAATTTTACGTCGGAAATAGTGTCTCGAGTACGCTTTCTGAGTAATCATAGTAATATACAAGAAACGTGGAAAAAGAATGAGAAATTAGATTTCTTCAAAACTTTTTTTATTTATTTATATACTTGCGAACAGCCCAGCCCAACTTGTTTGGCATTTTTAATTTGAGATTTTACGTATATTTTTTATTGAAAAACGAATTGCTAGACAAAATATAAACACTGAAATTTTCATTAATTTTAATATTTAACTATTTAATTTTTTTTTTAATTTTCGCATAACCCTTTGGCGTTTTCACATGAAGTATAAATATGTACTTTTAATAGAAATGCAAAAAGCCAGGCAAAAATCAATCGTTCAAATTAGAAAAAGAGAAAATTTTTTTGTTACTTTGCAATTGATTCATACAGTTTCGAATAGCTCAACTTGCCTGGCATTTGAGTATTGTGTTTATAGGCGTAGTTCTAATTGAAATACAAAATGCCAGACAAAAATGAATTATTCAAACTTTTTTTTATGAATTTTCTTTCGTCTAGCACAATTTTTTCATTTTCCAATTTTTCTGGCAAATGTTTTCCGACGAGAAATGTGTGTATTAGTTTGAAGTACCCGAGATACCAGACAAACACTGATCACTGAAAAATTTTAAAAATTTTCACATAATTTTCCACAAAAAAACTCGAATCCGGAAATTGAAAACCGTCTGGCAATTTTTTTTCATCATTTTTATGACAATAATTTAAATTGGTTCAATTGCCAGAAGAATAGTAAACGATGAATTTTTTTCTTCTTGCAAGTTCGCCCCTATAAACCACCCTTTCGACTATATGAAACCCTCTCGCATTTGAAAATTGTGAAGCATTTATTAATATCCATTTTTGTATCAACTGACACACACTTTAAGATGAGTGTAAAACTAATTTATCTATAAAAAGGCAATTAATTATTCAATCGCTCTTCAAAATGTGTTAATTTACTCAATCCACTTCTGGATTCAACTCTAATTATTTGAAAGTTAAAATGTTATTATTAGGATAATACTTTGATATTAACGCAGTCATAATAGAAGTATAAAAATTTGTACGATGTTGCTTAATAACATGCCTAATTATGCTGATTCAGTGCTCTATAAACCTATAAAACGAGCGGAAAACTTACATAACAACAATTTTACTATTCAATATTTTGTTATGTTGCAATAATTACGTTTAGAGCATCTTTTGATTTTCCATTTGTTAGTATATAATGGTTTTTTTCTAATTGCTATTAAAACTAGACCATTTGAAAATTTTTAAATGATTGTTGCTTCAATTAATGGAAAATAATTTTAGTTAAATAGCAGCCACGAATAGCTTTCTAAATGAAAATGGTAACAGCGTTACAGTAAACTGATTTTTTGTGTCCGCAATTAGATGATAGCGACTTGGACGAGCTCTGGTTCCAGCAGGATAGAGCAACATGCCACACCAGAAGTTAAACTAACGATCCTTTGCACATTAAGTTTGGTAACGGTATTATCAGTCTTTTAAGAGGAATTAATTGGATGTGATTTGTCGCCTTTGTACTTTTTTTTTTGTGGAGATTTGTCAAGGACCGTTTTTACTTCAACGATCCACATAATTATTTTCTATAAATAATCGGAACGTGTACTTTCTCATATAAAGCAACAATCATTTAAAAATATTCAACAGTATAGTTTTAATAGCAATTTCAAAAATAAACCAACAGAAGACCCATCTGAAAGAACTATTTCAACTTATTAATGCTCATTAAGTGTATAATATAATTATAAGAAACAAACAGAAATTATTAAATATTAGGTGCTTGATTCAATTATATGATTAATTTGCACAAAATGAAAAACAGAACGTCTGTTATCTTATAACAGCCTATAGAATTTGGAAAGATTTTGCCAAAAAATATATAAAACTGTTATTTTAACTGTTACTATTGAGAGTATTGATACATTAATTCAAAATCACTTCCATTTCGTCATGTTTAAATTGAGGATATTGAATTGAAAAAAAAATTTTAATACGTTCTATTAAGATAATAGCTGGTAATTGTAATTCAAGTCTGATTGCAATGACAATATTTTAGTCAAATTCCATGGTAAAGTAATAGATTCTTATGTAAAGTTGACTGAATTAATAGCAGAAATATAATTTTCAGAATGTGAAACATTGGTCAAATTTGAATAATGATGAGCAACAGTAACAATAATGTCATCAATTAAATTTATTATGTAAAGGAATAACACATACTAAGATTTTTGTGATTCATTTCAATGTCAGTTGCATTTATAAGTCAAACAGAATTCAATTAGAATTTCAATATAGAAATTTGAGAAATTAATACAATAATGTAATAACTGAGATTGAATTTAAAATAATTTCCTTAAATATATAAATACTTTCTACACCTCGATTCAATTTACAAAAGAAGTAGAAAACGAAAACGGTATCTTGAATTTCTTAGACGTTCAGATTGCTAGGAATTTGAATTCTCTTACTTTCAACATTTATAGAAAACCAACCTTCACAGATACTTTAATTGACAGCGACAGTAACCAACACATTAAAATGAAACTCAGTGCTTTTCATTCGTTCATACATAGGTTGTTCACGATTCCATTATCGGAAATAAATTTTCAAACTGAAGTTAAGACAATTAAATTATTAGCCACTAATAACGGTTACAATGAAAGTCTTATCGACAAGCTCATTGGGAAAAAACGAATAAAGTATTTGTTGCATTCAATATACCCCACGCAAACTATTAATGAAGAACAAAAATACTTCCCAATAAATTATGTGCCTAGTTTGAGTAGCAAAATTTGTAACAGACTATCGAAAAATAACGTTAAAACAATTTGTACAAATAAAAGAAACTTGAAGTCATTCTTGGTCAATAATAAAGAAAAATCTAACATCGGAGAAAATAGTGGTGTTTACAAAATATTTTGCGACGAATGTCCTGCTTTCTATATCGGACAGACAGGAAGGAATATAAACATTCGTGTTGAAGAACATAAGAACTCAATTTTACAAAACAAAAACACCACTGGCTTCTCTGAGCATTCTATAAAATTCAATCACTTCTTGGATTTCAACAAAACCAAATTGTTACATTCAGGTAACAAAGGAAAGCGCCTTGACCTTCTTGAAATTCTCGAAATAAGTTCCGCCCATAATAGTCAATTTCCCCTTGTAAACGAACAAATTGATTTTCAGGTATCACCTTTGCTTTTGTCTGTCTTATAAAATACGATGTAATACTCTCCTGTAGTCAGTCTTGATAATGAGTTCATAACTCGAAACATGTCGACTTTTTGTTACTGCTGAATACAGTATCTAAATTTTTTTATATTGTGAAACATAAGCCAAGTGTTTTTTATTTTAAAGTTTATACTTTATTCGCAATAATGTAAAACTAGAAGTTTGACATTATTGTGTGAAATTCAGATTTTTTAAATGAATGATAAATTAAACTTAAGAGTTTCCAAATACACGGTAAACATTTTAATTAATTTCACATAACACTCAGTCAACATTTTATTTGGAAGTTATTATATTCCGAAGGCAGATTTCAATCATTGACTTACAATTTGATGAAAATACATAGTTTACATCAATTTTACTACCTACATAATACATTTCAGAATAAATTCTTGAAGAAATACTGAGAACAAAAAAGAGAAGGCTATGAACTTTATTTATATTCATTGCAGTAGCTTACAACTTTTAGATATTTTGCAATTAATTTTTGGCATTTTCGGTTTTATATAAGATTAAAGAAAGTGCTATGTTTGGACCATATTCTCTTAATTATTTTTGTACTTGCATCATCACTTTATCATACACCTTAGTTTCACTTTTATTTTGTATAAAAAATCATGCAAATTCTAATCTGCTATTTCACTTGAAACTAGCTTGTCTAAATATTTGGAGCATAATTAATAAGTTCTACGTATTTATGAATGTCTGGCAGTCTTCAACTAATCAATTACAAACGAAAAAAGAAGTCTGAAAGCCTTCCAGTGCCTTATCGGAAATGTCTGAAAGCCATTCAGTCTTCGTGCGGAATGACACATAATGGACTTCACCGATCATTTTTTTCTTTAGTCAAACCTTCCAATTTGGTTATAATGATACTGAGGTCAGCTTTTTTGTCCAATTTTACAAACATTGTGTTTCGTATATTGTGCAAAACAAGCCAATCAACCAACTCCTTGGCAAGAAGTTTTATGTGGTTCTCCATTTCAGTCTTGGTCAATGAAATACGGTAACAATTTCCTAATTTCTCCACAACAACATCCAAAGGTAACACGCTCTTTTTTTCCGATACAAACAGATTCCTCGTCAATCTAGCAAGCTCTGGTAGTCTTGAGTAAATTTTGAGTTCCTCTTCTTCGTCAACCGATCTTGTCATTGTCATCAAAGCTTTCGCTGCTTGCTTCTGGCGCACTTTCTCTAATAGAGCTTTAGGAATGCCTTTTAGTATCGAATTCGGGCAAGAATTGTCTTTCATAATCTCAAGCTTTCCTTCCTCCTTCCTCACTTTTAATCTTTCTAGAGCCTCTTCCATTCTGGTGTTGCAATTAAACATTTGGCGAGCCTGCTGCAAAACCTCCTGACCGGAAGTAAATTTCCTATCTTCTGGAGCTTCCGGCAGCTCATCTTCCTCTATATCAGGTACCCTCTCTATGTCGAATTCTGGATGCCACCTTGTAATTTTGTCTTTTGGAATACACATCGGGGGATCAAGAGCCTTAAGAAACTCATCATGGTAATCTTTCACCTTGCCAAGGAGTAAATTGAATAGCATTCTTTTCCTTGACAATACTACTTCTGTAGTCATGTGATCACTACTTCCTACTGAAGGTTTTATTACCAACTCCCATTTCTCCTCCCTCTTTCCACTACCGAAAACTCTTATTTTCTCTTGTTGATATTGAAATGCACCAGGGTATATGTATTTTATTTGTGCCAAGCATCGAAGGGACATGTTTCTCTTAGTCATTTTCTCAACAGCTGGTTTTAATTTAGACAATGTTATAGTTTCCTTTCTATTGTACAAGAGTTGACACACAGTATCAATCGATCTAAACATTTCTGCGATATAACGATATTTGAAAGGAAGAGTTAAAGCTGGTTTGGAAGCCAACTCATAGATTTTTTTGGATGGGCTTTCACATAAGGCAACAGAATTTTTTGTTGGACTCAGAAGATTGAGTAGATTCTTCCTGGCAGTCACATCTTTTCTTGGACTCAGATACTGCTTTTCAGGGGTCTGAATTTTTCGTGGACTAGAACAATGAACAACTGTGATGAGTATATTTAAAAATTTTTGATATTTTTCATACTAATAAACATTAAAACACAATTTTGAAACTGAGAATATTAAACTTAAGAACTTTAGATATTATCAAGTGTTACTGCTTCAAATAGATAACTCTACAAAACAGAAACAATGAGTAGGTCATGTTTTCAGGTCAAAGGCAGCAAATATCAATTAGGTACTTTACCAAAATATAAAAAATAAAATGAAATATTTAGAATGCTCAAGAGATGCATAAACTACCATGATATAAACATAAATAAAAAAAGCAATAAATCACCAAATATAAACAAAAATTTATAAACATCAGTTAGACTTGAATGAATGAATAAATTGAAAGAATAAGTTAAGATCCTCAATCGGCATGAAAAAATGTTTTTCAAGTTTTACTACAACAATAAAACTATTAAATAAATGATAATGTTTTTGTGAAAAGATATCACAAAATTCTTCTATTCAGAAAGTTGCTAAAAAAATTTCAAAACTCAGAAGTACAATTTTTAGCTAGCACTACCGATCTTACTTAATATTATAAACATTTCGCACTGAAATTATTGAAAAAAAATATTCTTCCAAAACATATGAAAAATTGCTTATAATTAAACATTCAATAAATTTAAGATAAGTAAATATTAATAACCAAAACTTCTACATTAAGTATTTATACTTATGAAGGAATCTAAGAATCTTTCAACATCCTAATATACACACTGAAACAATATTTTTAACTATTCATTTAGAAAATGTAATCTTCATTATTTATTAACATCAGTACATATATATATATATATATATATATATATATATATATATATATATATATATATATATATATATATATAATATATATATATATATATATATATATATATATATATATATATATATATATATATATATATATATATATATATATATATATATATATATATATATATATATATATATATATATATATATATATATATATATATATATACATATACATATATACACATATATATATATATATATATATATATATGTATATATATATATATATATATATATATATATATATATATACATATACATATATACACATATATATATATATATATATATATATATATATATAGGTGTAATTATCAAATTATTAAATTTTTCTATTTGACGTATGTAAGCATATTATATGTATTTGCCATAAATAAAGTATTAGTATTGGTATTAATATGCAGGTGAGCAATCACAAATAAATTCAAAATTTTTTATACAAAACCAAATATTTCACTTACCTCAAATTAACTTCCAGTTCGATGGATTTAAATGTCTGTAACTTAGGGCTTGGCTTAGGACTAACTGATATTTTAGAAGTTACCTTCTCAATTTCTTTTAGTTTTTCGTGTGACTCATTGAATTTAGTGAGAGAAGCCTTCAATTCCGCCAATCGGGAACTTCTGCTCAATTTGAGTTTCAGAGCATTAAGAGGAGAGTCCTTAGGCTTTTCACAAACCTTATCCATAGCATTAGATGATTTCACTGGAGAAGCCGGAGGAGTAGTATGTTTATCTTGAGGCCCTCCAATAGAGAGGCATATCTTTGATTTATCTGCTTCATCAGAAGAAACTTTAGTTACGAACTTTTGCAAATTCTGTTGTCCCTTGGCTCCCGAAACCACTCGTTTTTTAGAGATGCCAGATCGGGGCTTACATACATTTTTTGCCATTGGAACGTTTTTTTCTGATATATGCACTATTTTATTTGGAGCAAATTTTTCGAATTCACTCAATGATGATACTGATTTATCACTCTCACTGGATTTGTGGAAATCTTCAAAGTTTACCCTTCCCTCCCCATCGTCAACTATCAAGACTTTCCTAGCTCTATTAATTTTTACATCGTCGATTGCAACACGCTTTCTTGTGTTAAAATAAGCAGCTACTGACGGCTGAGCCATAATATTGTATAGTTTATTATTTAACAAACTATTTCGTAACTGAAATTTTTAGAAGCAAAACAACAGGACGGTTATTTGATTAATTCCCTCCAATAATGTTGTCATTTCCGTTAAAATGTCTTCGTTATGTCATTAGTCATTGTTTCTGTCAAATTTGAATTTTCGGAACTACTCTCTTTCGATTATTCATTCTGTGCACATATTTTTGAGGTGGTTCGAATTTATAATGAAAGTCACTTGATACATTTTAACTTTATATTTAGATGTATTTGAATAGCTTCCGTAGTGAATGTTTTATATAATAAAATACAGATACATTGCTTAACTAGATGACCTATTTCATATTTTGAAAATGATAACTCTGGTAAAAATTTTTAATTAGCCTACATCACATAAATAATAAGTACCATCTATGTACTATCCATTTACGATTTTTATTCAAACTAATACTAAACATCTACGTTCAACCACATTTTTGATAAATGAATGTAATGGAATAAAGCATTTGGCTTGAATTCCACTAAAATTATATTATGTCATGAATGTAAATGTACCAGATAATTTGTAGGGATTTCATGGAACTGGTACAGCATATTCTAACAATCTAGACTAATTTAGACTTTTAAAATTGAATTTTAGACATAGAATTAATTGCAAATGAGTAGATATTATATTTTCGCAACTAACTAATACCTGTTGTCCTAATATTTTATCAATAATTGCAACCGTCTAGAAGTAAATAAATATTTTTTTCTTTTCTTTGCCCAACTCTGTTCACCATTCGTAATACAAATTTATGTGGTATGAAGTATTATGAATGAAGTAAATGATGCTGATGTTTCTATGATATAGGTACTTCTCTTTGGCAGTGAACTTTTGCATTAATCAAAGACAAAGGTTTGCTCATATGTTGATTTATTATTCTTTTGTTTGTGGGATTATTTTGACTTGACACGAACGGAACGCACCTGGTGTCTTCTGGGAGCGATTTTGCGATTTTTTCTATCTACTCAACAATTTAATAGCATTCAAATCAATGAGTAATTATATTCAACAAATATTAAAGCCTGCATATAGTTCGCTGTTCACTTGGCTGAAAATTATGAATGAAATCAATATATTACAATAAAACAATTGTTTCAATCCATTAACCATTTTGATGCGAAACACTATATTTTCCTAGGTGCTATCCCATTTTCAAGTGTATACTACAGGTTAAAAATAAAAGAGAAAGATAGAGAAGCAACTTGTTGAATTCCTCTTTTCAGTCTGCGCTGTGTGGCGGAAGCGAGCTTCTTGAATTATGTGGAAAAACTGCTCCAACCAGATAGTTTTTTTTTATTTTTTAAGAGGAGGGACGTGTGCCCTCTCACACGCCCGTCCTCCGTACAATTTGGCTTCGTCAACACTGGACATTTAGCCATCAAATACTAAATGAGGGGAACCACTAAAATCTCAGAACGCATACAAACACCCAAGAACACGGTGGGAATCGAACCCACCAACTCCGTCAACGAAGACGGCATAGCGTTACCTATCTATACCGCTCAGCCACGGAGCCTCCTAACCATATAGTTGGATAAACTTGTACATATGTACAAGTGCATTAAGGATGGGCGAGACCGGATTATTTATGAAAAAGAGTAACGTTGTTTTATTATGTCATTTACTTTTTAGGGTTCCGTACCCAAAGGGTAAAAACGGAACCCTATTACTAAGACTTCGCTGTCTGTCCGTCCGTCTGTCACCAGGCTGTATCTCAAGAACCACGATAGCTAGACAGTTGAAATTTTCACAAATTATGTATTTCTGTTGCCGCTATAACAACATAATAATATAAAACAAAATAAATATTTAAGGGGGGCTCCAATACTACAAACGCGATTTTTTTGCCCTTTTTTGCTCGATATCTATAATGGCAATAGGTAGTCACTTGAAATATTCGCAAAATACTCAGTTGTATTTTTACCTTGTAATGTATAGCATACCATTAGAAAGGTCATCCAGTAAAAAAATTCTTAAATAAAAATGAAGCTTTTAAATTTTGTTACTTTTTTCAACATTGAATTTTGACACTGATTTATTTTCACAAAATCACTAATTTTGTGGAAAAAAATCCTCTTATGTCCCTTTGGTACTGTCAATTGGAATAAAATCTATTAGTTATTTGAACAAGCATACATTACAGAATATTTTTTTTAAAATGGTGCTTTTACAGGCATTAATAGAAAACTTACTATGTTAATTGAAAGGGAGATTTTTCGGTAATTTGAGAAAAAAAATTTAAAAAACATGTCTCCTCAACCATGACTCTTAGAATCCAGGGCGGAAAGGTTGCAAAGTACCTTAACAATATCCCAACAAATTTTGACGGTCATGTGCCAATAACCCTGTATGTATGTCTGTGTGTATGTATGTATATATATATATATATATATATGAATCGGTGATTGTTGAAAGGGTACTAAGTCCATTTTTCATTGAAATTGTATTTGATATGGGTTTCTATACCAAATTATATCCCCGACCGTTTGGTGTTGAAAGGAATTAAGTCTCATTCCAGGAAGCACTAATACATAATACGTACGTACTGGATTGCAGTGAGAGTTGAAAGGTACTAAGTCGCGGACTTAGTTCCATTCAACTCTGAACAGGAGGTTGAAGATGAATAATTTGTCGTGTTTTTGCTTCATAAGTAGGTACTTATTTATCATTTGGTATGTTTGTAAGAATTATTGTTCATTTCTATGTGTTATTTCTCCAAGAAAGTATATTAGTTTAATCATAACTACTTAATTTTGTTTCACTGATTGTTGAATGGAACTAAGTCCTTGCTTTAAAAAATTAATAAAAAATACAAAAATTGGAAATAATAATAATTTCTCTGTAGATAAATGATTCCTCACCCATTTACTTTTATTAAGCTGACTGCATGTATCAATGAGATGAAATAAATAACTTTTAAACATATTTTTTGAATTTACTCAAAACTTTCAATTTTACCCTTTCAACAATCACCGATTCATATATATATATATATATATATATATATATATATATATATATATATATATATATATATATATAGGTATATATATACATAAACATATATATTCAGCAGTAACAGATATTGCGACAGAGATATGAGTGTTGAAATCTGTTAATGAATAATAATTTTGTGCGAGTAGAATACTATACTTTGTCCACGACTTCCTCGAAAAAATTAGTAATAATCTGCATTTTCAACAATAAAAATAGTTATCAAAAGCGTTGACATAACATTTTCTGTGTTCACTGAAAACTGCATACTCACGTAAACGTCAACTATTTCACTTGACGTTGATTCCATTCCTTTCTTTCACTCTGATAAAAATGAAATAGATAATTTATTAGAGTAAATATTCAATAAGTTGGGCATTATATTATTAAATATTAGTTTAATAATTTGCCTACAAGTTATCTTAGTTACATAAAACCTAAAAATCTAATAACAATACTATACTAACAATGTGAATGATAGTCTCAAGTTTGGACATACGTTTTGAGTGTGACGTCATGCAGTGTATAATAAACCATTATACACACTAGTGAATAATAGGTATAATTGTACTTCAGGAAGCACACGTATAATGAATGATTTATAGTACAGTCGTGGACAAAAATATATAAATTGATCAAAATATTCTGGATACTTTTGAATCTCTCAAACTAATTGAATTATTGATTATGCCCTATCAAACCAATACATGAACAACGCCCTCATGAATCAAAACTTTCATATAAATTCACTTGAAGCAATACCTACTGAAACAATATAAACGTAAAATTCTCCGTAATCACCACAAACTTATCCAGTTTCATTGATTTCTAGACGGATTATGCAGTTACAATTCTAGATAACATGTATGTTTGTATTTCTTGCCTTTCTGAACTCACTTGCTCAAAGTTCAAATGATATTGTTTCTCCAATTTTTGCAAAAATCTGCTTCTATCAGATAATATAAACCTATAACAAAAGTGAAATTTTTTTTATGAAGGAATTTATCCGTTATAAGAAACTACAAACAGGCTTTGTTCTCATAGTGAAGAAGACCCATAGCAATAAAAATGTCATACTTAATTAAGTTGAGAATTATATCCTAAACATTCTAAATTTAAAATCTATTACATACAAGTATATACATACAAATTTTTAAATTTTACAAATTAAAACTACCAAGTATTTTAACAATAACATTATGTTAAGTAGAAGATTGTTTATAATTCTTTGTACTGATTATTTTCTTGCCACACATAGCACATATACCTTTTTTATAAGCACAGGCTTGACAGTAATGTGAACCAACTTGATGAACTTTTTGGCGACAGATTCTGTAACAGGCACATTTTAGGAATTTTAAAAATTTTATGAGTAAATCACTTTTACCTGCATGATTCAAACTTAGTTGTGTAAGGATTAAACCTAGTTCTACTCGATAATGCTTTATTTTCGTTTACTTTTCTACCTCCTCCTTCAGTTGTATTTCTTGCTCCACTTTTCCATGGATCTGGAGTTATAACTTTTCCCAATTTTTGTTCACATTTTCCACAAACCATTATACAATATGCAATACAAAATAAAAATACTATATATTAAATATTACATACAAAGATAAAGGTTAAAGGTGTTTGGGAAAATCCACAGAATTTAATACAACCCCACAGAAATGTATTCATAGAACTTTGCTTCTGGGTTACCAACACAACAGTAGAATTATTTTCCTGCGTCCGAAATTAAGATCGTAGCGCCGGAACGGCTAATATCGGTACTAGAGCATGGGAGATTAGCTGTTTGTTTACATTGGTTGTAATGGTATTTACGTTCATTTCGTTTTGAGTTTTCGAACGTTTATCGTCGTAATTTGTGTTTTTTTTGGACTTTGTATTTTCCTGTGATATATTGTGTTAGGATTGAGGACAATTTTATCTCTGTTCAACAGTAGATAACCTACCTACATCAAGTTGAAATTTACACTGAGTTTTTGTCATTGAACATGAAAATCAATAATAAAATAAAGTACAGGACGAATAAATTAATTGGTTGAAGGAACTATGTATACCTCATGAAAAGGCTGTATGATAGAACACCTATTTATTTAAAAAATAAAAAAACTCAAAAGTAGTAGATAACCTACCTACATCAAGTTGAAATTTACACTGAGTTTTTGTCATTGAAAATGAAAATCAATAATAAAATAAAGTAGAGGACGAATAAATTAATTGGTTGAAGAAACTATGTATACCTCATGAAAAGGCTGTATGATAGAACACCTATTTATTTAAAAAATAAAAAAACTCAAAAGTTTCAAGAAAACATCTCTGACATGTCTACTTTCATTACGAACTGAAGAATTTTTGAGTATAATGGACAAAACTAAGTACTTACCAGCTAAACTGAAAGAAACAACATGAAATAAAAGAAGAATTAATATGAATACTCTGCTTGAATGGTTCGAACGTAATAAGTTATTGTATTTTTTGAATTTTCCTGACGTATAACAGCTATCCTTAAAGTACGGTGGACTTCTAGGAGTCTGGTTTTTTTGATAGAATCTCTGTTTTACTGATTATATAATTGAATATTTTAGTTTTTACCTAGCTATAGAGTCCAGATTTATTTCATATTCTTGATGTTATGATAAACTGTTATTTTGGTTGTGCAAATAAACATCATTTGTTATTATTATTTTAATAGTATCTCTGGTTGTTACATGAAAGAAAATACAATAATCTAGAATCTCTGGATGATGGCCCAGGTTCAGATTCCGATAAAAGTGGAAGATTTTTCGTTGGAATAGCATTGGACTTCAAAAACTCTACGTTTTCGGTTAGCTGAAAATTGCACATCATTAGATGGTATAATTCTATATGGAAAAATCCACAAACTTACTGCAGGGAAAATAATTATTCTCAATAAACTGTAAAGAACAACTCTCTTATGTTCAGACATTTTTTTTCAATCTTCAAGTTATGAATCCACACCTTTCTTCTGTCCATCATTTCCTTGTTTCCCAACTTTGTTTGGAATGCAACTTTGAATTGTCCAGCTTTTGGAAAGGTATGTAAGCTATATTCGGTTTTTTTTTGCCCAATATGAACAATAGAATACACAACAATAGTGATTAATCTCTTCTGAACGTTTGTAAACGATCCAAAATACAATTAAAACTCAACAACTTCTCATATAAAATACACGAAAACAGATGTAAACAAAGCAATCTATCTCCCATTCTCTAGTAATATCCGACACCGGTAGGGGGCGTATCGCTTATTATGTTTTCCCTATACATAGGCAACTGAAAATATCGTATTTTCTATCACTATTTTCAAACTATTGAATTCAAGCGTTTTACATAATGAGTTTAGTTTTTGCAAGTTTAGCAAATTTTGAATTTTTTTTACATAGTGATAGTGTTGATAGTCTTTAATAAGATTAATATATATATATATATATATATATATATATATATATATATATATATATATATATATATATATATATATATATATATATATATAGGGCCAGAACTTGAGGTGAAAAGGCCCCGGGGTACACAAAATGTATGGACCCCATTTAAAAAAATAAGGGCAAAAATCACTGTATTTTGTCCATAATAATACTATTTATATATTATTCGTTACAAACAAGTGTTAACACAATATAATTCGTAACCTTGAAACATAAGAAAAAAGTTTCGCATATTTCAATCGCTTACATCTTATGGGCCTACCACACGCTCAAGCTTCACGACAGTTTGGCTTGCGCAAGCATCTCATACATTAAGATTGAACACAACAGTTGCTACCACACGGCACAGTTAAGTACGTGCAACTCTCATTCTTGACGAAGTCGTCGACACGATAACAATGCGTCCGAACGAAGAACTATTTCTTCAGCTGCAATTTTTTCAGTGTTTGCTGATGAAAAAACGGCAAATGAAAATTGAAAAATCATTTTTTCGTAGGCTTCTTTCTTTTTATTCCTATCCGATTAATCCCTCGATTTGATCTTCCATAGTGCTGGTAGATATTTATATAGACTTATCAATTCAGTGATGAACTCACGATTTTACATCCTTAAAACGGCCATTTTCGCAGGAAAAACGGGCGCTTCACTGAATAAAGACTATTCTCGAATGAGGCTTGAACACTGTACATCAACCGCACAAGCCAGGCTTGCGCAAGCCGGGCTTGCACAAGCAAGATTTCAAACAAGTCGAAAATTACGCAAGCCAAGCCGTGGGGTTTGCGCGGTATACAGTTTTCCCAACCGCACGCTCAGTGTTCAGTGTTCAAGCCGGCTTGCGCAAGCAAAACTGTCGTGAAGCTTGAGCGTGTTGTAGGCCTATTATATTAACTTGCGGAAATAGTCATCATAACCTGGCAATCTTTGATTAACGCTTTTATCACATTTTAATGCAAACGCAAAGAATTGAAAAAAAAAATTTTTTTATCTATACTCCTATTGAATAATATATTCATTATTCAACTGCGTTTCAGCAATTAATAGTATCTATTACCAAATGGCGTGAGTAATAATAACTGACTGCTATAACTCACTATATAGTCTACTAAGATCCCAAGTAACATCGACCGTCACTCATCTGCCAATGTCGCTTGAATAATTCTGACGTTTTCAAATTAAGTTAATACAACCTTATTGTGAATTTGTATTTGTATCTTAGTATTTACTGTTATAGTCGTAGATAAAGTATAGTATTCAACTTGCGGTAATGGTCATAACTCACGCAGATGAAGTTTGCAGCACGAGCTGCAAGCGAGTGCTGTAATTCATCAAGTGCTCGTACATTACCGCTCGTTGAATAATATACTATTCTTGATTTCACAGAAGCAAATTCGTTTTGAATTATCAAGCAATAGAATATTATAAAATATCCCCTGTCAATTAACATTGGTTCCGATTAGCGTACTTGTTGATTGTCTGATTTTTTATCAACTTAATTAATTCATTTTGATGATAAATAATATTTTTAGGATTCTTTGTTCAAGATTTTCTGTTTGATGTGATTCATTTTCCCTTTTCATTTCCTCAAGGGGCCCTCTCTCTCTAAAACTCAACGATAGATGTGCTCTCCCGTTCTACGAACTATTAATATTACTAATATAAATGAAAAGATAAAAGTAGAGGATGAAATATACACGTAAGATGATTAAGATATACAAAATAGCAGTCATATCATTACTTGAGTCGATCGAAGATCACTTAAGAGTTCAAAAATGACTTCTATCTAAGTATATTTTATTATAGAAGATCGTTATAGTTATTAGTATATATTTATATATATATATATATATATATATATATATATATATATATATATATATATAGATATATATATATATATATATATATATATATATATATATATATATATATATATATAAATATATATATATATATATATATATATATATAAATACAGGCGCGGATCCAGAGGGGGGGAACGCCCCCCCCCATTGGTCTAATTGTTTTGATTGGGACCTTCTCGATTTAGCATATCCCACAATACCAGTACCTTGGTCATCAGACTGTTCAGTAATTCCGAAGTATCTTTTTTTTTTCTCGAGGGACCTTTACAGTTTAACGTAGGGATGTTACCTCGATTCGGAAAAATCGATTAGTCAATAATCGATTTTTTTTGTTTAGAAATAAATCGATTTGTGAAAAATCGATTTAAAAGGAAAATAATCGATTTTTCTTTATACTTCGACTAAAAATGCCTATTCGATGTATTAGTGGAAATATATTATTAATATTTAATTTTAATTTGATTAAAGTGAAAATTATTCAAGATAATAAGTATCAAAAAATAGCCAAATGGACCATTTTCAGATTTTATTAATTCAGATTCGAATTCTTCACATACAAATTTTTAATACTTCTAATAATCTTATTACAGTAAAAAAATGTACTTCACAATAAGAGTAAAAAATGTAACAATTTTTTAGTCTCAAAACTAAAAGACAAAGCACATCACTCGCTACAATTTAAGTTTAGACAATGAAAAAAACGAATATTAATTGTTATTATCACAAATCATCAACACATAGTTAAACATTTTTAAAAAAGAAAATAGCTGGTGAATGTTATTTATTACAAAATACTTTCGTCAGCAACTTTAAGTAGGAGTTCTACTGATCACAACTCATTATATATTAGTACGTACAGATGGCGTTGATTTTTTTATCGACTTGTTGAGTAAACTTATCCATTTTTTCATCTATCGCACAGATAGCACCATTTACAAAATTCGATTTGAAATGTGTAATTCTTATAATCGATTATAAAAAATCGACAATGAGAAAAAAATAATCGATTAAAATAAAAATCGATTATTTATTCACATCCCTAGTTTAACGCCGGTTCCGAACGGCCAATGGGCTTGTAAACTATGTACATTACCCAACAATTTGTAATCATATATAACCACTAAATTCCGCACATACACAACACCCAAGAGCGAGGGACTCGAACCCACAATCCTCGGTTTACAAACAGTATAAGGCGGTTCACCTTAGCGCTGGTCTACCGAGGCCTCTAATTCCGAAGTGTTTGTTAGTTATAGCAAATGTTGCATATCGAATTCTTACGAAACTACCGTCTTGTCTGATCATCAATAGTTTTTTAATGCAACATCAAAAAAAATAAACATAAAAAGTTGTCCAAAAAATAACAATGTTTGCACTTAGGGGTATGAAAAATAGATTAAGACCGATTCTCAGACCTACCGAACATACATATGAAATTTAATGAAAATCGGTTTGGACTTACGGCAAAAACACGAGAATTTATTATATTCAAGATACAAATATATATATATATATATATATATATATATATATATATATATATATATATATATATATATATATATATATATATATATATATATATATATATATATTAATTTTTATTTACTTTTTTAGCAATAACAAGCCATTTCGGTTAGAAAACTAACTTTATTCATGTCTTGAAAAAGTAACGAATTTCGTGACGAAACGTTAACTGTTCAATAAAGTCGTTTTTCTACCTCAAATAATACTGCTAAGAAAAGACAAGTAAATAACTATACAATACAGTCAAGAATAATTCTAATATACATGATTGGATTTGTCCAACAGACAATTACAGAAACAAAAAAGTTGAATTCTAATAAATTTCAGAGATGTAAAAAATGTGTGAATAATTCAACTAGACATAGGTAGTATATTTAATAAAATGAAATAAAGTAATGAAACTTGCCTAAAAAACCACAAAACGAAAAAATTTGATTATAGTTTTCTAGACAAGTGTTTTACTACTTTATTTCATTTTATCAAATATATACTACCACACAGTATTCATTTTCAAACAATTTGATTGTATATTTTACACGTACTAGATAAATCATCAATTTTAATTCATAAAAATAAATATATTCATCTTATCAATAATCATGAAGCAAATGTTTATGAAATGCACCATTCTTGTGATGAATTACCCATGATCATTAAAATTATTCCTTTATCTAAATTACATTATCTGTTAGAGTTAGGTAAATAATTAGCATACTCATAAGCTACGTTCCATATTCATTTAATCAAAGATTCATAGATACTAGAGTCTAGGTTATTAATTCAATAACTACCTACATATATTCAACATCATATTATATACAATAATATATTACAATTTACAACATAATCAAAAAATTTCCATATTTTCAAATTGTACAACGTTCCTTTTGTATAAAGCTGATATTTGATATAAAATAAATAATTACTCAACAGATAAAATTAGTAGCTGATTAAAACGATTTACTTTCTTCGAAAAAAGTTCAAAATCTGTTCAACCAGAATGGATAAAACCATTTAACCATTGTCCACCTCACAGAAGGGAGCACCAAAAATACAATTCCCTACTCCACTGTAGCAAATCAAGAATACTGTAGCAATGAAAACTATTGTACATATTGTGCAGGGCTTTCTTTCAAGAAAAAATCCAATGAGATATAAGACCATAAACATTACATGTGTCTGCACTAAAGCTGGGTTAGAGGGCTTTGGCATTAACAGGACAGGTATTAGCCACTGAAGACAATACATAATTAGGATGGAAGTTAATTTTTGAACATCTTCACATTAGATAATTCACATCTTCAAATTTATTCAAATCTTTAGTTTTTTGCATAAATATCTGCACAGTAATATATGATATAACCTTCTTATTATACCTTTTGTTAAAGATTTTTACCAAAAACACTGATCACAGAATAATGAATAAATACTGTCAATAATATGAAAACTGTTGTCACTCACAGAATCAGTAAGTATTTAACTGGCCACTGCTTCTCTAATATTATCTAACTAGGTGTTATCAACCGAATAGTCAAACTTCAATGGAAAATATATGTGTACATGTATTGAATAACATTACATTTTTGTCAGTTATGTTTCCAATCATAATTTAGAATGATTTTGACGACTCTATATTAATGCAGTCAATTTATCTGGGAAATGTGAGAGAAAACTTTGGCAAAAACGATTTTTTTTCAATTGAATTTCTTCTATATCTTTTCTGAATATGGAATCATTTTTCTTCCATTTAATTTTCAAAATTCAATGTAAAATATTCTTTTCGCTTCACTAGTCTGCTCTAATATGCTCTAAGTAATTCGTAATTGATATAATATTCTTACTGTGAAGTGTGAGCTTCTGATCTGAACAGTTATGGTATTTAGTCATTCATCAATACAAGTATGATATAGCTAATTTATTTACAATGAATTAAATATAGGTATGTGAAATTTATGAATCGTTGTTATTCAGCATATGTGTCATTCGAACCTAATTTAGTAATTTCATGATGTGGTGAAAAATATATAACTCTTTGCCTTTATTTTCGGAATATTCAACAAAATTCTCATCGATAAACCGAAGCATGTCTTTCACGAGAGTAGATTGATACTCATTTTTCATGAATAAGTAAATTAAGGTATTTTTTTGAATTGATTTTACGTTATACTCTAATACAAAATTATACTAACAGTAATAATTCATAAATACTTATGGGAACAAAGTTTTATTTTCAGGAATTTTTTTGTTCCCTCAATTTATTGGAACGCACTTTTTTTATCCACTCATTTATATTTTGCATATACATAATAGATAAGATAAGACTGATCTTCTATGAGTTGACGAAATGACTACTTGACATGACATTTATCTAATTTATCCATTTAATTCAGTTCAATAGATCAACAATTAAAAAACACTGAAAAGATATTTCTGATCTATATTTTTTCAAAATTCCCTAGAAAAATTAAAATATTAGTATCAAGAATTTTGTTGAAGGAAGCTAACATGAACAACATTTAATATTAAGTCATTTTCTCAAAATCTCAAGCAAGTAATTAGCTATGAAACACAAACAGATTCATGTCAAAGAAAGACTTTCATAACAAATTAATTGATGGCAGCAATAAATTGGTATGTAATATAAAAGAGTGAACCACAATTAATTTTTTATTTACAATTACTTCTAGGTATCAATTAAATGGAGGTAATTGTACTAACTGCCCGCTTAGCATGGATGAGGACAAAAGGACGTTATATTCTTTAGGTAACATACAGCTGCGTTTTTTATGTCCCAGTGATTTAGATGAAGTCAGAGCATTGTGCCAAGACTGGTTTCCTATAGAATATCCTTTTTACTGGTATGAAGAAATAACATCTAGTACTAGGTATGATAATTCTACTTTTTTGATTTATTGAGCATTCACTGTGCTTTATTCAGTCACTCAAGTGTGTTAAGATTTCAAAAATTAGTTCAGAAATTTATTTTGTAAGACTACTGGAGGTGCGAGGGCCTACAAATACTAGATTCGATGATATTTAGTCTATTTATGAATATACTACCATATACTATTAAATATGCTATAAAGCACATTTTTTAATCATAGTTTTTCTAACATAGTATTTGAAATATTGGAAGTAGAGTCTGCTCTCCTGTGGATTTGATTTATGCTGACAAAGCACAAGCATGTGTGAATATAAGAGAAATTTTTGGAGCACAAAGGTTTAAAAGCGATATTTCTTTGTTAGAGACCCTTGTAGTTCATACAAATATAAAATTGTGAGAGAATACTGATTGTTCAAAGTATATTTTTAGGTTGTAATGTACATATTTTCAAAATTATGCTTCACCTAATTTTTTGAGTGTAGTATACCTACATATTGTACTCATATATTCTACCCTATTAAAGAAATGTGCTAATTGACAATTTTGATAAAAATAGAAGCATTATAAAAATTTGACTGAATAATTTTACCAAGTATATATACTTACAATTTGTGTGGTTGAATGGTGTATGTCGAATTCGAATTTTGAGAGTGTAAGTATTATTATGCGCAAGTTACTTCTAAATCTCAATATATTTGGAAATTGAAACTCGAAACTCTGAAAATTGATGATATTTTTTTTAATACTCTCTTTGGAATGAAATCTGAATGCTTGCAATTCCAATCAATATCCAACATATTTAGAAATTGAAAATTGAAACTGAAAATTTATAAAAAAAAATTTTATGTTCACCTCAATATGGAATATATTTTAAAATTTGACATGAAGTTAATTGAGAGATTCCAACCAGACAGAAGAATTTTCTTTTGGCTCGAGAATGTTTTGGAAGATGGTGGAGGAGTTCTCCAAAAAATCACTTTGTAACCTAGCCTAAACCCTAGAGGCCACTTGGGCATGGTAGATAACTAAGAGTTGTTGAGTAGTTAGTAGATTTTTTCAGTTTCTCAAAAGATAAATATCTTTGAATATAGACTCAAAATGAAGTTTCCAACATGTTTGTCAAGAGTCGAACCAATTGTTGAATTGGAAATTAAGATTGAAATTTTGACCATTATAGTTATTGAAAGCAGTATAAATTGTTTTATGTATTTTCAGCTATAAATAATTCTCACTAAACCAGACACAAAGCTTGTCCATGTTTTGTTGCAATTTTCATTCTAGGGCCACTTTGCTTTTAGCAGAAGATACTGCACTACCATCATCTGCATATAAATAAAGGTCACATTCTAGGTCAATGTATTTTATGTACTGAATTAACGCAACAAGTATATTTTAAGATTTATCATTTTTAAACACAAAGTTATTGTATTTTGATCAAACATACACTGCCCCAATTAAGGTCTCGCTTAGTTCCTATACAACTGAAATACTTTATGAAAAGTATGTCTATTGACACATTGTGAACCAGGGTTATTCAAAGCACTCAATCTTTATTTCAAGAGAATTCTTGATCTACCACAACATTGAAGTTCAACATTGAAGTTCAACATTAGCCATAATTTTTATACAAGAAGACGTTCATTAAAAATCCTCATTAATTATAATATGTATATTTTATGAAATTACTTGTTAGAAATGATATAATATGGAATGTTAACTTCCTCGCTGACGATACTCATCAAAAACAATCTGCCAAACTCCTTATAGTCCTGGAGCTGAAGCCTTGATAATCAAAAGAGCAAAGGTTGAAAACTTCATATACATGTGTATATATAATTAATTATACACACATCGTTTGTTATGACCATATTGATATTTCTAATATCTATATATATATATATATATATATATATATATATATATATATATATATATATATATATATATATATATATATATATATATATATATATATATATATATATATATATATATATAATAATACTTTATTTCAATTACATCATAATCAAGTTAAAACAAAAATTTATTATTTCTCCAACGAAATATTAAAATCATCTATTCCATAAGGAGGATTTTGAAGTAAATATGTATAACATGTACGAGGGCGGTCCGATAAGTACGTAGCCTACAAAAGAAAAACGAAAATTTTGGAAAAGTTCCGATTTATTTCTCAACATAGTCAGCTTTCAGCTCGATACACTTGACCCAGCGATGCTCCAACTTCTTTAACCCGTCTGAAAAATACGTTTTCTGTAGGACTGCAAAGTAGGCCTCCGTAGCGGCGATAACCTCCTCGTTCGACTCAAATTTCTGACCGGCGAGTGACTTTTTCAAGTTTGGAAACAAGAAGAAGTCACACGGGGCCAAATCTGGAGAATACGGTGGATGGGGCAGCAATTCGTAGCCTAATTCGACCAATTTAACTAAGGCGACGGCGGAGGTGTGAGCCGGTGCGTTGTCATGGTGGAAGAGTACTTTTTTCTTCTTCAAATGGGGCCGTGTTTTCTGCAATTCGTTGTCGAATCGACCCAATAATTTGGCATAGTAGAGCCCTGTGACTGCTTTACCCTTCTCCATGTAGTCAATGTAGATTACACCTTGTGAATCCCAGAAAATAGTGGCCATCACCTTTCCGGCCGATAGGACAGTCTTCGCCTTCTTCGGAGCACGTTCACCGGCTGAAGTCCACTGTTTTGACTGTTCCTTGGTCTCTGGTGTGTACCAGTGGATCCATGTTTCGTCGACAGTCACGAAACGATGCAGAAACTCCTTCGGATTGCACTTAAACAGCTTCAAACATTGCTTTGAAGTCGTCTCACGGTTGCGCTTGCTGTACGGAGTGAGCAAACGCGGCACCCATCGTGCAGACAGCTTTCTCATGCCCAATACTTCAGGCAGGATATGACCTACGCGGTCTTTTGAGATGCCTACTGTCTCAGCTATCTCACGCACCTTCAATCGGCGGTCTGCCAATACGAGATCGCGGATTTTTGTAACATTACCCTCCGTGGTAGCCGTTTTCGAAGCACCTGGGCGTGGCTCATCAAAAACCGACGTGCGACCACGTTGAAACTCGTTAAACCAATTTTTTACGGTCGCCATCGAAGGAGAAGAGTCACCATACACAGCATCCAAACGCTCTTTTATTTCGCTGCGCGATTTCCCTTCCAAAAGCAAGAATCGAATCACTGACCGATGTTGCTCTTTTTCCATTTTTCTAAAATCCGCGAATACTCCCGCTTCAACACGATGTCAAAACAAAACTACCAGTCCGATGCGGCTGAAATTTTGACAGTAGCCGCCTACAAGAATATACTACATGACAGTAAATCTCTCTTGCGATATTGGCGCCATCGGGCGGTGAGGCTAAGTACTTCTCGGACCACCCTCGTATATATATATATATATATATATATATATATATATATATATATATATATATATATATATATATATATATATATATATATATATATATATATATATATATATATATATGTTATATATCATAATGTTCCCTTATTTTCTAGTACTACTAGAGATATTCTTGCGTTCTGAAATTCTCTGTTTTAGAAATTATTTTGTATATATCTACGCTCATTTCGTAATTATTAACTGCTGCATTATTAGTTACTGGTATTTCCTCACGGTTTGTAGAATAATACGGTTACCTCACTTTGCCGGCAACATCGCGGGTAATACGTCACAGGCTGCGTCACCAGTATGCTAGAGGCTGACCGTTACGCGTTATATTACGAGTTTCCGTAGTTTTCTTTTGTTGTACCGACTGTTGATTATTGTGGTTTAAATTGAAGTTTTCGGAGTTTTCGTGTTGTTTTTATTTATAATTTTTATTAGTGTATCTATAGACTATTTTGAATTTAATTCAACTAAGTACTATATTTATTTCATCGCGGAGAGTCAGGTAATAATGAAAAAAAATTTACTCTATAATTTGAAATGCTTTTTTGATATTCTATTGTAGAAATGACTGAAACAATTTGTAGTGTGGCTACTTGTAAAAGTAACAGTGAAAGGGCGAAAAAGGAAGGGGAATTAATAAGATTTTTTACTTTCCCCCTAAAAAAAAGTTTTTAAAACAATGAGTTCGTCTTTGTCGAAGAAATGGCCCCTTTGATCCAAAAAATAAACGTGTCTGCAGTGAACATTTTGCGCTGGATCAATATGAAGACGTGATTGAAGCTCAGATAACAAATAAATTGCCAAAAAGACTCAAAGAAACAGGTAAGTTGTCAAAGAAATCTTGCCTGAAAAAAATGAGTGTTTTATTGTATATATTTTAGCTATTCCATCACTTAATCTTCCATTGGCTCCTGAACAGAATATTAGTGAAAGAAGTAAGAGAATGCAGTTGAAAGAGGAAAAACGAACATTCATTCTTATGCAATGCCATCATGGGTACAAAGCCTTTCGTTTGGTGGCTTAACTGAGCCCTCATCTTCTTGGCAAAGTGATGTTGAACGTTTGGATGAGTGGTTCGTTAAAGTAAATAAAGATCAATTCAAAATTAAAACAAAAATTGTAAAACGTACAACTAATTTTATATGTAAAAAAGAACCACTTATTGCCAAAAAATTAATTTATTCATTTGTTCGACAGAGTGTATTTATCAGGATAAATACCTTAATTCAATGAAATCTGAAGAACTTTCATTGAATAAAAGAAAACGTGACACCGATGAAGCTAGAAGATTTTATAAAAAAATGAGAAAAACTGTAACATAATCTATTATTCTATTATCATTGATCTATATAAATAATATACATATACAATTCAATTATAACTTAGGTGTGTTAATTAATTTTAAACCATTTTTTCTTTGTTGTGTTTGTATTTTGATATAAATATATTTTGTCGTAATACTTCGTCTTATTCAAGACCCAAAATAACTATAATATAGGTACAAATAAACATTCATCGTGTATTATTAATTTATAATTAATGGAAAATATACTTTTAGTTATCATTCATTGTCCTTTGTCTCGATTTTAATAAACTTGCCCTGTAATTATCAAAAACATTATTTTCATTACACTTGAGATGCTGGGAATTTGCCAACAGCATACTTGTGACGTCACGACTGGCCGTGTCATGATTGGTTAAAAGTTACGAGGCAACCGTATTATTCTACAAACCGTGGTATTTCTATTTCCTCATACGCGATTCTCGTTTTTATGTTTCAGTCGGTTCTATTCATTAGCAGCAGTTTACAACAAAACCATTATAGGATTGATTGTAGCAGAAATAAAACCTTACGCAGTTCTTCATGGGGAGGATAGCGGAATTTTAGCGAAATGTTTTTTAGATAATTCGGATATAGGTTATATACTTTCTCTCGGTGTTCTCAAAGAATATAGAAGAAATGGCGTTGCAACTTTACTGCTAGATTCATTACTGAGCTATCTAACTTCAAATGAAAGGAGAAAAGTTAAAGCAGTATTCTTACACGTTTTGACAACGAATTCTGCCGCCATAATGTTCTATGAGAAGAGGAGGTAGGTATCTTTTGCGTAACGTTTACATACATGATTGTTAAACAATGTTATTTCAGTTTTAGACTTCATAGTTTTTTACCATATTATTATTGCATCCAAGGAAGGTGTAAAGATGGCTTCATGTATGTTCTTTACATAAATGGCGGACATGGGCCCTGGTCAATCTAATATCCTTTCAAAAATTTTCTCGCTATTTTTTAGTTTTTATAGTGGAATTTTCATCTTTCTAATTTTTTTAATTTTCAGGAAATAATGAATATATAGATAATGTAAATTCACCTAGTTAATTTTTTTCTTTTGATTTTTCGAATCTTCAACAATTTTCGGCAAATAATACTCAACTTAAAAAAAAAAATTTCGAAACCGAATGTCTAAAAGGATTACAGTATCAATTTGGCACATTAGCATCAATTGAAATTAATGGAAATAACACCCTCAATTCTATGACAGCAAGAATTAAATAATTTCTTTATCGTATTGAAAAAATTTGATCTGTTCAAATGTTAATATAGTATCTATTTGGTAACATATATTGTACATTTCCTTCAAAAACATGGTCCTGTAGATATTGCTCTTCCTGTATTTCTCTCAAAATAAATGAGTTTATTCTCATATATTATTAAGTTCTAGTACATTTCAATTTTGATTGCTTGAAGTTTCCTTAACACAGCTTACCGACTATATCAAATTTATGTGCGGAAAGTTGGTGCGAGGAGGAGGCTTCTTCCCCTGGTTGGTGGACAACATGAATAGAGCCATTGATTGGATGTGGAGGAGAAACGAATGCCAGACTGAAAACCATCAAACGCTTAACTAGTCCAAAAACTCATCAAGAACTTTATTGTACTCATCAGGTGAATCAAAGACATTTGTTGTAAGTTTGTAAATAATAACATTTAATATATTATTATACAAATTTAATATATTGCAGTTGATTATTCTTTAGTAATGTTCATTGGATGATCAAGAACTTGAGAACTTTCAAATAAACATATTTAATACCAATTTTTCATTCAAAATTATATATATAGGTATATATATATATATATATATATATATATATATATATATATATATATATATATATATATATATATATATATATATATATATATATATATATATATATATATATATATATATATATATATATATATATATATATATATATATCTTCTTCCTTAGCCTGTGTTCGTCCACTCCTGGACATAGGCCTCTTCCAGTGACTTCCATGTCGATCTATCTTGGGCGGTCTTCATCCAATTCTTTCCTGCATGACGCTGGATGTCGTCTCTCCATCTTGCCTGCGGACGTCCTATACTTCTTTTTGTTTCCCTTGGTCTCCATTGCATTAGTGTTTTCGTCCATTTGGAGTTATTTCTGGCCAGGTGCCCCGCCCACTGCCACTTGAGCTTCGCCACCCTTTCGACGATGTCGCAAACTCCTGTCCTCCGCCTAATTCACCTGTGGTTGGCCGTATCTTTCTTTCCACTACAGCTTTTCTCTGGTGTCGAGTATTGACGTGGATCCTGGCTCTGACCAATCGGTGGTCGCTGCCTGTGTCAAAGCGGTTTATTACTGACACGTCCGAGCATAATTTAGGGTTTGATGTTATATGATATATATATATATATATATATATATATATATATATATATATATATATATATATATATATATATATATATATATATATATATATATATATATATATATATACTATATATATATATATATATACCTATATATATATATATATATATATATATATATATATAAATAATTTTTTATTTTTTTTCAAAGGTTTGGAAATTATCGAGTTAGCAGTTAGTAGATTAAATAAAATTCCTTGTTCTTAATGTCTCAATACGCTTAAAAAACATTTCTGACAGTAAAAAAACAATGACAAAACAAAATACAATTGATAATTTAGGTACAGAAATCGAATCATATTCTAACACACACATCGTCATGAGCTTCACAACATGTAACTGAACTGAAAATATTGTTGCTTTGGATGCATGCAATGGCTGATTGAAAATATCTGGAGGCTTAATGAATATTCACACGGAGGATTCTTAAAATTGGTTAAAAATATTGCAGTAAATATTCAATTCATTATTATATAAATTCTTACTGCTACCACTTCATTAGATAGGTTATCTATAAAGAACAGTTTCTTATAAATGAACTGCTGTGGATCAGGTAGTTGAGTGGGTTTTTCAGGAAAAATAGATTTGTATAAGATATGTTCAGGATGTCCATTATTTCGAAACGAATAACATTAAAATCACAAAATATAACATCCAAAATTTCTCAATTATTTCTGAAAATCAAAGATGAAACACCAATGATGTACAATACAAATGTTATTTATGGGGTGTCTAAGCTGTTATGTAGGCCAAACATCATAGTTGGAACAACTAATTGCCCAACATAAAAATGATTGTAGTCTAATAAAAAATAAATGTGCCACTGAAGAACGCCATTTAAAGAGCGGACACAACTTTTTTTGATTATAATAATGTATAAGTTTTAAATCCTACAGATAATTACAACGCCAGATTATTTCTTGAAATGTATCATAATTTAAAAATTCAATTAATCACAAACTCAATACAAATGAATTGACTAATATTTACTGCAATATTTTGAACCAATTTTAAGAATCCCCCAAGAGTATGTTTATTAAGCTCATGAGGATGTGTGTGTAAGAATACTGATCCTATATCTGTAAGTACCTAAATTACCAATTGTATTTTGTTTTGTCATTGTTTTTTATTTTATTTTTTTTGTAGTGTTATCTTGATGAAGTCATTAAACAATGACGAAATATTGAGACATTTAGAACAATGGATTAATTTAGTCTACTGACCGCCAACCCGATAATTTCCAATCGTTATAATTTTCATAGATAGTCAATAACCAAACTATTTATTTATATATATATATATATATATATATATATATATATATATATATATATATATATATATATATATATATATATATATATATAATTTATACAGAGCAGTCCAAAGAGTTGTTAAATTTTAGGTTTCAAAAATTGTTCAAAATTAATATTGAACATTATTGCCGAATATTATTCTTTAGATGGCAAGATGGTTGCTGTACTGTACTGAATTAAACAGAAATCACAGGGGGTCTGTTTCGGGCTACAGAGGGGTCAATGAATGTCTTCTCTTCGAGATATCAATTTTTGTTACACAAAGAACCTCATTTCTTTGTGGTTACAAATATTGAACATCCTATATTTGTGTAATATACATAATAGGTTTGGATCAAGATGAAACTACTCCTAATGAAGTAATTTGTTCTTCAAGAATAAATTGTTCTCATTGCATAGCAGTATTTTTACATTGACGCCATTACACTTATAAACAATTTTAGCTGGTGGAAATCTTTTCAATCAATTTATAATTTGAATCATTGATGGGAGAATATTGAATATTAGAGTCATTCGCATCACATTACAATTAGCTAACTTGTTCATTAAAACTAAACTGTTTTTACGGGCTACTATGTTATTGACGTAAATTGGTATTAGTTGCTCTACGGTTGATGAATATGTCATCGCATCATGCACAAATTTGAAAGTTGCTCAGTTTTGATCATTCAGTTGCTAGCCTTTGATACCAATTCAACATAAATCGTACAGATATTTGAAGAGTATTTATGTTATTATTATTGTTATTTCATCATTAATTATCACATTGCTCTTTATATTTTATTGAATATAATTTGCTGTATATTATTTTTCAAATTGAATGTGATCAGTATGTTGAAAGATTTTATGTACATTGAGTGCTTTGATATATATATATATATATATATATATATATATATATATATATATATATATATATATATATATATATATATATAAATATATATATATATATATATATATATATATATATATATATATATATATATATATATATTTACATATACATATATACATATATATATATATATATATATATATATATATATATATATATATATATATATATATATATATATATATATATATATACATATATATATATATATATATATATATATATATATATATATATATATATATATATATATATATATATATATATATATATAATATAAATATATATCAATTATTTGATCAATAAATAGAATTGATTTTTCAGTGTATTTTTTTTCAAATATTTATAATTACCCAACTTGCATTTGTGTTAATCAGCTGCAGGGCAAGATTTAGGAGGTCCTCCACAGGAAAGGGATCCCCACAATAGATATTTTTACTTGAAATTTCCTGATACATGTCGTATACTACTGGCACTCAACGTGATCGTTTGCGAGCAATATCTAGGTTACATTAAGAGCGCAACAACAGACAAGAAGTAGATATTTTTGAAAAAATCTACTTACACCTAGAGTCGTACACCACATAAGCTGAAATGTAGTACCTACCTGGGGTTGTTCCTGGGGCAGAAGAACGCTATCAAAATATAGGTAATTTAGGGAACAGAATTGCAGGGAGGTGCGCATGTGCCGAAATTTTTCGAACCGATAGCGGAAGACGTGGAAAATGATTATGAACAACATGTCTGAGCCTTCTAGTGTTTTTTGGATGGTGTATGGAGATTAAAAAACATATTTCTGAAGATGTTTTGAACTCCTAACCGGTTACAAATCGAGTAAGAAGGTTGAAACTTTGTGTCGCCAAAAGTGCCTTTTGGCGGTAAAAAGTTTTTTTTTCAATAGCCTCCATTTTCATGTAAAGATTTCTAAATTTTTTCGTGATTTTTAAAGTTTAGTGCTCCACAGCTTGTACAGGTTGAGTCATATAGAATTGAAATTGGGCGAGTGGATTGAGTTAATATCAATTGATATCCTTTGGGGCTTTCAACTACTTTCCTTAACCGTTTTATGTATTTCTCACCTTCACAGCCCTCAAAAATTGACTTAAGGCCTTAAGAAATTGTATGTGTAAAAAAGAACAAACATGAAGTGGAATATACCATTTCAGTCACGTAGCTGTGCTGCTCGCTCATTTTAAATATTTAAATTTTTTGTAGAATGTATCCAAGTCTTTACTGAGTGGCCACTTATGGTGTACGACAACAAAATGAACCCTAATATAGGGACAACCTCCACCGGACAACATAAAACACAAGCATTGCGAAATCGCAAAGGGGATTAGAAGAGTTTACAATTTTTCAAACACACATTGTTGCTAGACTGAGATGGCGCTCTCGGTCAAAGGAAGAAGTCTCATTGCCAATTCATATGAAAGCATCATATTGCTTTTTATTCCGTCGTTGGTTGGTTTTCCACTATTATGGTTTCAAAAAATGACTTGGTGTGGGCCGTAGTTGTATGGGCAACCCGAATCTAAATATATGGCACATAATAAAATAGGATATTGAAATTAAAGAATTTATTATTTCGATTACAAAAGTAGCATAAGCTAAAATTTCCAAGTAGGTACAATATATTCCATCTGAAACTACTCATTAAGTATTAACATTCTCAATCATTGAGATCTGCGAGGTCTTGTAGTATGCCGTAAATTGTCTTCATCGCAATTATTCGAATGTCTTCTATTACGAAGTATTGTTCCATCTAACTGTAGAGCTTGAAACCTTTCTAGTAAATCATGTTGTTCAGGAGACTGCCTCCCACTAGTGGGGCTTTGAGGAGTATTTGAAGGCGTTATTGGTACATTGTTTTCTGGTCTAGTTTCGTAAAGTGCAGTTGAGTTATAATCATTTAGATTTTCACTATTATTGTTTTCATTTCTCAAACCAGCTATACCTAAAAAACCGAAATCAATAAATTTAAAAAATGTCATTAAACAATTATATATATATATATACATATATATATATATATATATATATATATATATATATATATATATATATATATATATATATATATATATATATATATTTATTTATTTATTTATACTCCTACAAACACAATCTATTGTAATTACATGTATGAGTGCTCACCAGCTACACTACTACGTACTAAGATTAATTAAAAGAGAAAGAAAGACAAAAAATACATGAACAAAATATAATACATAGAATGATACAATGATATAGAATAATAACATAACTTATATATCAGTACATATTTTACGACATTCAATTTAAAATTACAGCCCTAATCTGCCTCACTGAAGCAGTGAAGAGATCTATATCACATTTCTTTATCATTTCATTACACTCACTCAACATTCTATTCACAGGGGAAATACCTACAGGCACACATTGGAATAGACTTCTTTCCCTGACTCTCAAACTGATCTTTGGAACTCTGAATGACATGCTGTTAATTAGAGAAAATTTCTTATACTTCAAGTTGTTGACAACATTGTATATAAACAACACATCATTCAGGTCTCGTCTGACCTTCAATCTCACCATCTCAAATTCAGCTAAAATACTCCTATAAGAAACCATATAGGGATAGGTTTTGTGTGCTCTTAAATATAGATATCTTAGGAATCTCTTTTGTACTCTTTCAATCATGTCAACATGAACAGCGGACCGTGGCGCCCAGACAACTGAAGCATATTCCAAATTAGGTCTTACCAGTGAATTGTACAATGTTATTATCGTTTTGATATCTTTGAAATACCGGGTATTTCTAATTACGAAACCAAGAATTTTGCATGAATGATTCACAATGTTTTCATAATGCTGAATAAAGTTTAAGTTTGTTTGAAAGCATACTCCAAGGTCCCTACAGCTACTCACCCTACTCAACAATGAAGAATCTATCATATAGTCAAACCTCATGACCTGTTTTCTGCGCGTGAAGGACAATACATGACACTTGCTAATATTTATCGACATTCTATTTTCGCTAAACCACTGAAACACAGAATTCAAATCACTCTGCAGTCGATGACAGTCATCAGCAGATGATACGTGTCTAAACAACTTGAAGTCATCGGCAAAAAGGAGGCTTTGTGAATGCCTCACACGATCAGGTAAGTCATTTATGAAAATTGAAAATAACAAGGGTCCAAGGTTACTGCCCTGTGGCACCCCGGAGGTCGCCATGTACCGCTCAGATAGTTCCCCACCCACTTTAACCTGCTGAGGTCTTATGGTAAGATATGATTTCATAAATTTACATGCATCCGATGAAAAACCAAATTTGCCCAGCTTAGCAACCTGCAATCCATGGTCAACCCTATCGAAAGCCTTCGCACAATCTGTCAACACAACATCCAACTGTTCTCCATATATATATATATATATATATATATATATATATATATATATATATATATATATATATATATATATATGCAAATGATTGTGTATTGACGTTTCTACCATTCTACCATTTTATGGCCTTTTTCAAAATCTATAAACTAAAGGACGTATATTACATTAATTTTAACAGTCATCTAAAATATATTCTTACCCTTAACGTAGATAATCAACAAACTAAAATGAAAACAATAGAGAATAAAACATTTTTACTACACATATCACAGTCAAAGACGTTGCTAGGTCAGTTATTTCTGAACGTATAGAGAGTAGCATACAGTTTGGTTTTATTATTTATATCTTTCTTGTCAATAATTGCACATTTTATATTTTTTTGGATTTCCAACGATTCAAGAAATTCCCTTTTTTTGGTGTTTGACTCAATTTTTAATATCTTTGTTTCATTGAAATTGAACGAGTGGTTTTTTGTTATTTCATGTTTTGTCAGGGCGGTGGAGTTGTTTTTGTCGTGTATTTATGGCTCTTCAATCGATTCCCTAGATACTGGCTCGTTTGACCAATATAAACGCCGTCACATTCGTTACACCGTCGTTAAACGTCAATACACAATCATTTGCATGGCAACTAAATTGCATCATTTAATGTGACCTAACACCAAGAACATATTACGAAAAAATATATATTAGGTCAAAGGAAAAATATATATATATATATATATATATTTCGTCAATTAATTCAAAGATTTCACAATATTTGGAAGTCTACTCTAGATGTCTTGGAATTGTATGATCCTAAAGTTTCGAAAATTAGGAAAATACCTGAAAAAATCGACGACTACAAGTGTTGGATAAAGTCATAGGTTGTATTGTAAATATGTTATGAAATACCTACTTGAGTAATATCAAACTATTTGTCAGTAAGCAAAATGATACAAGCAGCAGTTATGTGAATGATTTGTACGTAAAGATGATTTTGATGTGGTTCGTTTGATTATTCATTGTAATATGGTTTTAGAGTTTGCTTGAAAAAAAAATATTACACTGAATTATTGGGTCTTTTATAATTTCACATTGCGAATCTACCAAAAATATAAGTTATCGAATTGTTAAAAATCGTTGAACTTGCCTAACTACTTAGATATTGAAGGTTGAAAATCGTGCTCCGTTAAAAAGCGGCAGAACTAACTGTGACGTCACCTTGCATATTGTGATCTTATATTCGGTAGTACATCATTGCGTTTCATATGAGAAAGTTGCTTCCAGCTGCCTTGCTATTAATTTTAAAAATTCCGGACAAGGGCAGAATACAAATAATTTTGTAAAACCAAAATGAGCGCCAATTTAATTTCAGAAGTAGAACAAGATACTCGAGGACAAAGTTTTTTAGATACAAAAACTTCACGAAGAATAGCTTTCTGTCAAATTTTTTCTATTTTAATGTCAGAGGGCACATTTTTCTGGGGCATTCTTGGATGTGTTAGGACAGTCGGGAACCAAACAATATTTATTTACCACTTTTTTCTCAGTCATTATGCAATAATATAACGAAACAGTCCAGCTTTTTGCTTCTTACCCGATAACACGTTAGGTACTTATAATATAGATTATAGACAATACATAGTCGACTCGTGGCATTTCAAACGTTAGGTACCTATCGAGTAAGCCGTGTGACGTCACACGTAACCACGCCCCGTTTTCGATCGGTTCAATGTCTTTAATTAATTTGAGGGTTTAAACCTTCGCGGAAAAATCTAAAATTTTGGGAATCCGTTTATTAACTAAATAATTGTTTCTTAAACATGCCCATTAGGATATATCTACTAAAATCTATCATTTTATTCTGTGATGCGTAATGCTTTGACGATCAATTGAATGTTTGTATATGAATGTATTCCTGCTGTACCATACTGTATTTCCATAACCTAAATTTTTAAAAGATATACTCGCCTTTTTTAGGGATTGAAGCCAAATCCCTTTTGATACTTCTTCTTCGTGAAGGATCGTTCCTCCTAATTTGTATCATATTCTCCAAATCAACTATATACAAAAACCCAGCTATTAACAGTTCACATGTCTTATCAGCAGCTTTATATGCAACTTCAAGTTCCTTGCTTGTCCGCTCGTCATATTGCCACCATCCTAAAAAAGAAGAATTATATATAATCACGCTACTAGTACCCTACTTATTCACATTCTGAAAATAATGTAGCATTGTTTTCATGAATTATTTTCGAAGTTATTCACTTTAGCTTTATATGAATAATTCATCGAAATGTAATCATTGATTCCATCAAATTAAAAGCTGTGATATAATAAAAACATATCTATGAAGTTAAAATCGTACAAATAAGGTGGTAGAAAATTGCTTCCCTCGTGCAAGAACTATTTGAAGCTATAATTAACGTTACTGCGTACGAAAGTTCTTCATAGACCGTTATTTTCAAATAATATCAAGTAATTCTCTGACTAAATCCACATGTGATAAATGATGTCTTTTTAATGGTTCATCTTCATTCGCTGATTTTGCATTCTTTTGTTGTTTTTTAAGATGTAATCTGTATTTAAATTGAAAAGAGGTAAAGTTTGGACGTAGGAGGTAATCTCCGAAAATACTCATCCGATTTCAAAAAAATTATTTCACCAATATTTGGAATGGACTTTCAGGGTGGACATAGGCTATATATTATCCCATTTAAATAAAAAGAGTTTTCGTGACGTTCAATTTCGCAAATTGATCTATAAAAAAGTTCGCAACGATATATGTCTATACCGGGTGTCCACGGAAGGTGGCTCGCCCCTATAGCTTTTTTGTATTCGGAGATAATGAAATGAAATTTAGAGGATCTGTTTAACGCATAAAACTGCATTTAGTAGCAACTGCAATAAGTCAACTTCATGCAACTTCCGGTTTTACCGGAAGTGACATAAACTTTCGATTTTTAAATGAGACACCTGGTATATTTTCAGTTTTTTCGTCTCCATATGACATTTAGAATACAACTATGTATTATTTGTTACTTTTTGTAACTGTTTTTTTATTTTTCTTTCGAAATAAATTTTTATTCTTATGGATGCTTTCAAATAACCAATTTTGGTCCTAAAATGTATGTTAAAATACAACTTAACTGTTTTCGATCAAAATGTTTCAGCTATGCGACGATTAATTTGATACCGCACTCTAGGTATTGGGTTCTTATAGTAATATATATATATATATATATATATATATATATATATATATATATATATATATATATATATATATATATATATATATATATATATATATATATATATATATATATATATATATATTCTCAGGTATAAGAATCTTATTGAGATTAGAATAACATTTGAAATAATCGAGTAGCCTGTGACCAAAACAACTGAAACAAAAGAAGTCCGAAGCCGTGCCCACAAATCTACGTCAGGACGGTAAACGGGGCAATTTTACGGCCGAAATATATTTTTTTGAACGCATCTATAGCCTTCTAGAATTAAAATTTATTTCGAAATAAAATAAAACAACAGTTACAAAAAGTAACAAATTATACATGGTTGTATTCTAAATGTCATATGGAGACGAAAAAACTGAAAATATACCAGGTGACCCATTTAAAAATCGAAAGTTTATGTCACTTCCGGTGAAACCGGAAGTTGCATGAAGTTGAGTTACTCGTAAAAAAATGCAGTTTTATGAATTGAACAGATCCTCTGAATTTCATGTCATTAAAACAAAAAAGTTATAGGGACGAGGCACCTTCCGTGGACACCCGGTATGTTATAGATATAATACACAAATTGATAAAATACTATCTGTGTCCGCGACGTCATCCGAGTGGAATTAAATTTGTGTATTACCCTTAACATATAGACATATATATGCCGTCGCGGACTTTCTTATAGATCTTTTTGAGTTTCTACAAGCATTTATAGATCTCTTGCCGTTAAGGAAGCGTTCCTAAAAACGCATTCGCTTGACCGTTTCTTCGTCAATTGTTTGGATAAGTAGCTTAGATTTTATGAGTTTTTCTAAAAAAAAAACGCTTTCGTGTCAACGTGTGGCGAGTAGCTCGAGTGGCAATTAACACATAAAATACAACTGAATTACCTATGTCCAGAATTTGATTTTCAGTGTAGAGAAGATCCGAAGTATACCTACTATTTCTTGAAAATATAAATTTGAGGAAACCTCTCTGCATGATGTCGATAGGGTGGATGTAAGAATTTAAAGAAGACCCCCACCCCCCATACCGCTATTCCAAAACGAATGTGACTTTCAACTAGCGAATAATATAAAGTTTTCAGGTGCTTCAGTGACAGGATTTCTCTGAGCTTCCTGCATTTGTATAATATAGTTCTTAATCTATAGATATGACATTTTACCTAAAAATCAGTCGAATTTCATAAAAGCCACAGTACTACATCAGCCCTTTTGATGATATTTATGCGGCGACTGATATAAAGAGGGCTGTGAATTTGGTTACACTTGATTTTCCACGTGTATTTGATAAAATCGATCATGATCTCCAGTGCCAAAGTGAAATTCTTTGGATTCAGTTCACGGGCGGTTCGGGTTATCGAAACATATCTTGGTAGAAGGCCGCAGTTTGTCCAATTGATTGAAAAAAGATCTCGTTTATGTTATGTAGTGTCTGGTGTACCGCAGGGGTCAATTCTGGACCCTCTCATATTCCTATTTGATACTTCGGATTTAACTAATTGTGCAACGCACAATTAGTATTCATTTGCTGATGACACGCAGATGGCATTTATTGTGAGAGATTTTTGTTCTGCCAGCGGCATACTTCCGGGGGATATTGATAAGATCATTCTATTTTTAAAGAATCATAATTAGTGTATTAAACAGGTTAAATTGACTGTCACTATTTTCTGCTCTAAAGCTCATAACTGATAGGCTTAATATTGAAATCAATGATCTTGTTTAACACAAAGGTTTAACATCTTCTGAATATGTCAAAGGTTCTGGGAATGGTTATGATAAACTGATGTTTACGGATCACGTCAAAAATTTGGTACACAAATCTCAGGTCGAGCTTCAGATTAGAACAGGGACATCTAGAACTTTAAATCATGTAAAAAGCTGATGGAATCATTGGTGATTTCAGTACTCAACTATTTTGATATTCTCTATTTTCCCAAACTATACAGAAAAACAGAATTCAAATTGAAAAAAATACCTGTACAAGGTTTATTTTCAATTTGAGAAAGTTTGACCATGTTTCGACGAAATATCGATTATTGAGGTGGTTAGTAAGTAAGTAAGCTTTATTTAGCAATTTGCTAGTAATTACAGTAAGTATATACACTTAATACTATGATTTAATAATTGCGTAAGTAATTGAACAATTTCTTAGAAAAAACTTTAGAGGTTTGACATGCTCTTAATACTATCTGGTAATGCATTATAATTTCTAACTCCATCATGAAAAAGAGTCTTTTGTAACAAAGCTGATTTTACCATTTGAATATGAAAATGCCGCCCCGATCTAACATCGTGATCATGAAAATCCGACCGTCTTTCCAAATAAGCACTTAAATATTTTGGAAGGAGACCATGTTCATCTTGTAAATTATCATTATATTGGCCTTCTTTATACACTGCCAACATTTAGCCAATTCAACGTATACAACATATTCCCAATAGGAGTGTATCTATTACAGCCTAAGATAATCCTCATCACTTTGTTTTGTTGTAATTGCAATCTATATATCTTCTTTAGTACATGATATCAACAAATCGTTTGTCTTCCAGTTTCTGTAGAGTAAGTGGGCATCATGGTGGCAGTGCAATATACTGTAAAGATTCGTTAAATTGTAAAATGAGGAGTGATTTTGAAAAACTAAGTATCACGAATGTCATAGAGTGCTGTGGTGTTCAGGTTATGACTGATAGTACAAAAATTCTTATTATCTGTATTTATAGACCGGGCACTCCTCCTCTCTCTGATGTTAATTTATTTTTTGAAAGACTTAACATTATTTTCGATAAATTGGTTGCAGAAAATTGTAAATTTATGATAGTTGGTGATTTTAACATTAATATTTTACATGAATGTAAGGAAACTCATGAATTTCTAGACTTGGTTCACAGTTATGGTGCTGTGGTGGGAATCAAAGAACCCACACGAGTCACAGCTTTGTCGGCATCGTGTATTGATAACATATTAACTAATATTGAAAAATTTGAAACATCCGTATTCCAGGCGCATCTTTCAGATCATATGGGCCAAGCAATTAAACTCTCTGATACAGGTCAAAATAAAACTCGTGAAAAGGTAAGGGTAAGACTCATAAATGATTTTACTTTAAAAAATTTCAATGAAACTCTGGCTAACCAAAAATGGGATAATGTCTTCAACACATCATCTGATGACGTAAATCGAATGTGGGGCAATTTCTCTGAACATTTCAATTCACTTTTTAAGTTAAATTTTCCTGAAAAATTAATAAATTATGATACAAATATTAAGAGTTTTTGTCATGCAAATACAGAAGTTAAAACTTTAAAGGAACAGCTAGATATAATGTTCATGATGTCTAGGGCAGTTCCTACTGTTCTAGAACATTATAAAAACTTGAAAAAAGTTTATGAGCTTGCCATTACAAAAGCAAAGCAAAAGTTTTTTGGTCAGAAAATTAAGGCCTCAAAGGAAAAATCTAAGGCAGTTTGGAATGTTATCAAAAACTTATCTGGTAAAGAGAAAAGAAAATCTACTTTCAACGCCTCAGAGGATCTCTCAAGGTTGGCTGGAGAATTTAATAATTATTTTGTGAATATTGCACCCAACTTATCTCGAGAATTCCATAAGAAAAAAATTAATAGGAAACTCAAAAGACTAGAGAAATCATTTTTCATGTTTGAAGTGAATGAATCTGAAGTTTTAGCAACTGTTAGACAACTAAAAAATAAAAAATCATGTGGTCATGACATGATTCCTATCAAAGTTATAAAAGATAGTATTGTACACATCGTATCGCCTCTCTGTCATGTTATTAATCAGTCTTTCAAATATGGGATATTTCCCGATGAACTGAAAATTGCCATTGTCAAACCATTATTTAAGGGCAAGGGTTCTGAAAACGATATGAGTGGATATAGGCCTATAAGTCTTTTATCTTCTTTTTCGAAAGTTTTTGAAAAGATACTGGTAAACAGGTTCAAGAAGTTTTTCTCTAAATTTAAAGTATTCACTAAAAATCAGCACGGTTTCATGAAGGATAAAAGTACTGAGTCGGCAATTTTTGAGCTTGTTAGCGCTATACTAAAAACTCTTGATAAAGGCGAAATTCCATTAACTGTACTGTTAGACCTCTCTAAAGCTTTTGATTGTGTCGATCATAAGCTTTTACTTCATAAATTAGACATATATGGTATCAGAGATAATCAGCTCAAACTTATTGAAAGCTATTTAACTAATAGAAAACAAAAGGTTCTTATCAATACCCAAAATGGTGATTTCTTATCTCCTGAAAGGACCTTACAGCTAGGAGTTCCTCAAGGTAGCATTCTTGGACCTTTTCTATTTGTTGTATTTGTAAATGATCTACCGACAATTTTTACTGATTCTACACGAGCACCATTGATGTATGCGGATGACCTAAACATATTAATAACTGCTAAAGACTTAAACTCTTCTGAGGAAATCTTTGGCAAGTCTATGGATGATATGAATGAATGGTGTGACCAAAATGGTTTGATTCTCAATAAGGATAAAACTGAATGTATTTTTTTTGTAACCGATAGAAATAATAGGGTGTATCCTAAAGAACTATTGTACAATAATGTTAAGATCAATGTTAGTCAGTCTGTTAAATTTCTTGGTATACATATTGATAGTAGTTTGAAGTTTTATGCGCATTTCGATTTTTTGAAGGGAAGACTAAATTCGGTAATATACTCCATGAATATGTTGAAAAAACAAATAGATACAGAAACATTAAAGATTGTATATTTTGCTAACTTCCACTTGCTTCTTAGTTATGGCATCATTTTCTGGGGGCGAGTCCGATGCTTCGTCAGGTTTTTGTTTCCCAGAAGCGTGCAGCGAGGGTTATGTTGGGCATGGGTTACATAGATTCTTGCCGGGGTGTTTTTAGAAAGAATGGGTTGTTGACGGTCTGTGGTATTTATATTTTCAAATCATTGCTTTTCATGTATAGGAATATGCATTATTTTGAAGAATACCTGAATAAAAATAGAACACGAAGAATTGAACCCTTTCTGTATCCTGTGCATACCCTTTCCCTCACTGAAACTGGAGCACTTTATAATTGTATGAGACTATTCAACTTGTGTCCTAGGAGATTTAAGACTCTTGATCTAAAGTATAACAAATTTAGACAGAATATTTATGAATTTATTTTGGATATAGAGCCGTATGATGTTGGCGAATATTCAGCTTTTTGTAAACAAATTTAATTATTGATTTTGACTTGTTTTCTTTATTGTATTGTTGCTATCTATGTAATGAAACAATTTCGGAAAATAAAGATATATTATTATTATTATTATTATTATAAAGAACAACAATAATTGAAATGGGGCATAATAATGGTTTTATAAATCAACATTTTTGTCCAGTATGAAATATGATATCCTAGAGAGAAATCCAATCTCTTTACCTATTTTTTTACATAATCATTATGAGAAGAAAAACTCAGTTGCTGATCCAGAATAACACCCAAATACTTGATTTCTGCTTCAAATCCAACGGGGGAATTGTTAACCTTCACAGATAAATTTAAGTCCAAATATTTCTTAATCTTATAATGGTTTTTCCCTGAAACGAATATAAGTGTGTCGTCCGCAAATAAATATATAAAACACCTTTTTAAATTTTTGTATATATAATTTATGTAAACAATAGCGGGCCAAGCACACTTCCCTGTGGGACACCTAACAAATTAAGTTTACTTTCTGATATGGTTGACGATAAAAGATCTAGTTGAGTATCATCATTTAGTTTTTATGCACAAAACATTACAGACTTCTCAACCATTCTATTCTATTGAAAAAAATTAAAGTACAGACATGGTTATCACTTTAGAGATTTAAGGAGTGGTTCGGTTCTCAACATAATACAAGGTTAAGTCAACAAGATAATTCAAAAGCAAAATTTTAGGATTTGATGTTGAGCTTTGAATATTTCAAATAAAGCATATAGCATAATTCAAAAAAAATTAATTTACTATCATCAAATATACATGTATGGAAATAATGAGAAATCATCCAAATTCAAATGTAAGAGAATTACTAACACACATCACTTTTGAGGCAACCCTGCAACACCTTTCACTTGAACATTTTCTGTTTTTTCACGCTTTATGTAACGTTTTCTGCCAGGATGTTTCTTAGGGAATTGAAATTTATTTTCAAAATCAATAACATATAATTGTCCACAAATGAGAATTTCATGTACGTTTTGATTTAATTTGTACACTTGTTCAATTTCTTCATTTGCTCTTTCATCATACTGCCACCAACCTTGAATATTCAATGTATTAATCAGGATGAAATATATATTTTATCAACTTACCATTTCGTCCCTCATAAAACCATTGGTAACCTTCATCAAAAGTTTTTCCCTGCTCAAAGTTCAGATTACTCTGTAGCAGAGTAGGTTGCTCAAGGAAGTCTCTAGGGATCTCTTGCCGACACATTGCACATTTTTTACTTTGATTAGCTATTCCTTTCACGCATAAAAAGCAAAATATGTGACCACAAGGTAACTGGGCTGGATGAACACAAGTTTGAAGGCAAACAGCACATTCTAAGTCATCTAACAATAGAAAATTTGGTAATTAGTTCTATTTCATATTGTATTAGGTTATCTAAAATATATGACATGATTTCTTTCTCAGCCTTTTTTTATGTTTACCTTTAACTTTTGCTGGCAAATTACTACCAGATGTTGCTTCAGCCATTCTGAATTGATATAAATTTGTAATATTTTGCTTGTAATATAATTTCACATCATCTACTTTTATTATTCAATTTTTTGATGATCATATATTATTCGAACAAGTTTATTTTATTTCCCACAAAATAATATAATTTCTTATTGAAATGACAATCAATCGAACATCTGTCAAGCTGTAATGTCAAAATATTCAAAATGGTTATTTATTTTCTCAACCACCTAACCTACGTTTTACAGTAATCCCACTCCACGTCTACCTAACATTACACTAGGAAGATTGTAACAAATAGGTACATCTTTCTTCTGTAACTTACATTTACCCTTGGCACTAATTAATGATGATATTTATACTTTCTAATTTATACACCGATCTTGAATATATTATAGTCATGGAGATTTATGAATAACATAGTACAGCAAAAAATAAAGGAACGGCTGGAGGGAACTGAAGAGAATTAAAATTTGAAGAAATAAAAGAATGGATGAATTTATAGTGCATATTAAGCATGAGAATGGCAGAGGTCCAACAACGAAGCTTTGATTTGGTTATAGTAGATTTGAGTGATGAAGCGAGTCAGGGTCAGGGTAATATTTAGAAAATCTTTTCTAAATATAACGATGACCTTAAAGTAAGTGATTATTCATATGAACAGTTACTGAATAAGGCACAAAAAATAAAACATACGCATAAAATCAAATTAGTGTGTCAAAAAATACACCAGAACAATTTAGGGCGCAACGAATATTTTCTGGATAGTCGTGTATGTGGAATCTGTTGGATTTAAGAACAATATACTTCAGTAAGGGTGTTTTATGTCAAACTCTGTTTTTAATCAAAGATATCGTATCATTATGCGTGTGGATGGAATCGCATGGAAACTGTTCTCTCTCTTTATATAACCGTCGCCACGTGTAAACATTAAAGATACGTCGCCATGTAAGGAGGACTAGGCACAACGGAAAAAAAACTAACAAATTTCAAAATATTTCTGTGTTATCGAGTTTGAAATGTATTTGATTTTAAGGTTATACGAATAGTTTTTATTTTTAAAAACAATTTGAAAAATGGTTATCGCTATTGGTTTCGAAGGCAGCGCTAACAAATTAGGAATTGGAATTATAAAGGATAACGAAATATTATCCAACTGCCGAAGAACTTACATTTCACCGCCTGGAGAAGGTTTCATGCCAAAGGAGACTGCCTTACATCATAGACATAATGTTCTAGCAGTGCTCAAACAAGCTCTCGACGAAGCGAATATAAAACCTGAGGAAATAGATGTAGTTTGTTACACTAAAGGACCGGGAATGGGTGCTCCTCTTGCTTGTGTATCAGTAGTGGCAAGAACTGTTGCCCAAATTTGGAATAAGCCACTATTAGGGGTGAATCACTGTATTGGTCGTATCCTTTCAATTTACTTATTATTCGGAATGGCATTTCCTATAGGATATAATTTTCATATATCTTCATCTATGGAATGGAACCATGTTTACTGTTTGTGGTGTGATATTGGTTAAGATTCAAGCTTTTATCTGTTACCCATTCTGAATCAGCATGTAACTAAAGCATGGTATTTCTCAATTTTTGATCCCTTATTTTGAAAATATGATAATAACAAATATAAAATAAACACATAAATTGTTAATATATTCTGTCAAATGAAATTCATATAGACTTAAAAATTTAGTTTTGGATTGAAGAAGCTGCTGCTACTTGACGTAAATTAATGAACATATTGAAAGAGCGGTTAATGGAAACAATTTACTGTTTTGCTGAAACTTCATGCTCTGAGTGCATATTTTTGAAAAAAATGATTTTGCACTCTGCATCTGGAGAAGGTGAGGTTGTACCAAAACGTGCGTCATCCGTATTTTATCTAATAAACGTGTAAATTGTTTCAACTAACCATTTTTTTCAATATTAAATATTAAGATAAAAAATCTTTGTCTGCAGATTCTATTGCCATTACTTATATCTTTTCTGTCTTAGTTAATATTTCTCTTAACTAATTGATTTATCATTAGTGATTTGAAGTTATTTAAATTCCTTGACTAATTATTTCTTAGATATTGAAATGGGGCGTTCTGTAACAGGAGCAGATAATCCCATAGTTCTATATGTTAGTGGGGGCAACACCCAAATAATAGCTTATTCAAGAAAAAAATATAGGATATTCGGAGAAACAATAGACATAGCAGTTGGCAATTGTCTCGACAGATTTGCTAGAGTTCTGAAATTATCAAATGATCCAAGTCCTGGCTTCAATATAGAACAACTAGCAAAAAAAGGAACTAAGTACCATGCCATACCATATTGCGTTAAAGGTATGGATGTTAGTTTTTCTGGTATATTAACATATTTGGAAGAAAAATCGAACAAACTATTACAGAGTGGATATACTTCAGAAGATCTTTGTTATTCTTTACAAGAAACTATTTTTGCTATGCTTGTTGAAACTACTGAAAGAGCATTAGCCCATGTTGGTTCCAAAGAAGTTCTTATTGTAGGAGGCGTTGGTTGTAATTTGAGGTTGCAAGAAATGATGAGAATAATGTGTGAAGAACGGGGTGCTGTTCTTTTCGCAACAGATGAAAGATTTTGTATTGATAACGGTTTGATGATAGCTAAAGCTGGAGTAGAAATGTTTAAAGCTGGAATCAGAATGAGATGGCAAGATTGTGGTATCACACAAAGGTTCAGGACAGACGATGTTGATGTTATTTGGAGAAGTGATTAAGTTAGTGTTTTGAGAATTTTGTATTTAACACTCTGATGAACTTTGTATATATATATATTAATGAAATGTTCAAGGATTCTTCTGTAGCCATTTAGCCATGCCCTTTTTTGCTCAAAATTGGGCCTGCTATTTGTTATTTTGAACATGCCAATATCCAATTAATTATCCTTGTTGAGCTATTCTTTAAATTAACACAGGTGATTAGATAGACAAAACAAGGGATAATTGGGGAAGGAAATTGTTTATAGCTGTTAGTTTATCTTCTATACATGTTTATACATATATGATTTTTTCATTCATAGGTTGATATTAGCTGTAGAAAAATTCACTCATATTTGGATGATTTTATAATCATCTTTTAATATTAATTCATATATATTAAAAGTTTATAGTTAATAGATTATAATTTACACAGATCAGAAAGAACCATTTAAAACGTTATTTTTACATGCAAAGAACATGTAAATCAGATCTCTGACATCTCCACATGGGCAAAGTTGATTGATTTGAATTTTGATAAGGCGAGCCTACATTAAATGATTTGAATTAATTGACATGTGATATTTTTTTCGGGAATGTCTACTTCAAGAAACTAAGGTTTCAAATGTAGTCTATTTGTTTTGAATTAAACAATGGTCTTTTACTCTATCACTTGAAAATGAATGTATATTTCTCTCCACGATGATATTACTTAAAGCTCAATATACTTTGAACTAGATTTCAAAATAATTGTCTATGTGATTTTTCATTAATTAGATCGCCACCATTCATTTAATTTACAGAGTAAATAGGTCTTATTTAAAGTTTATTTGATTTACCTATCTCATGTTTTGTGTTTATGTTCATGAAATCATGAGTGCTACAATATTGAAACCATTGACTTCAATTTACAGCTAGATTTTGTTCATGAATATTTTCAAGCTTCTTTTATCGATTTGTTATCCAATCTACTTCATATTGTACTTACTCTGTTTCCTTTTTATGTGGAACCTTCTTTCACACATCACCAATGTTCATCAGATTCGAGAGATTTTGAACAAAGCAAACATATATCATTTCCACCGATATTCAATGCGAACGCGTCTGAAGGACAAAGCAGTATACTGCTTCTTCATCCAAGTCTCGATATGAGCCATTATTAGTAGAAAATCTACCAAAACTGACTGTGAATAAAAGCAAGTTATCCCTTTTGAGATGAAAGCTATAATCGGTATATTCCTTCTACAGTTTTTAACTAAAACTATTCTATAATGTGCAGAAGTGTAGTGTTTCTAAAAATATATTATATATATATATATATATATATATATATATATATATATATATATATATATATATATATATATATATATATATAATATTTCTGCAGGAAATGAACGTCTGGGCAGATAGAATGTTTGTATTGAAATATGGTTCGACTCAGTTTTTGAAATAAGTTATATCCCAGATATACAATTTATTAAAGTGGAAAACGAAATAATGACAATAAAATTTTAACCTGTAAATTGAATCTACATAGATGAAACAAAATGTAAATGTTTTTCCTTCAAGAAAAATAGTCATCTGCTTCTCCTCTCTGCAATCCATTGTTGAATTTCGTTTGCAAGTTCTTTATTTGGAATGATTTGATCCATTGAAAGAGGTGATCGATTGAAAGGATCTGACTGATCACTCAATAAATGTCTACAAAAAAATATTTTAAAGTTTGAAACATGTTGAATGATACAATTATCGAATTACCTCGCTATTGTAGTTCTATCTACCACTTGTCTTGAACTGGGTAAAATCACAGGATCTGTCATCAAAGTAGACATAATAGGATCCATGAAATGTTCTGGAGCTTCAGCAACAGCCTCTTCGTTCGTTTGATGTTCTTCAGCTTTTCTCGCTACTTTTTCTGCCAATTCTTGCATCTCTTGTATGAACGAACTACCCCCTATTCTGACTAAAACACCTTCAGCTAACGAAAATAAATTCGGACTATAGGAACGGCCATCTTGAGAAACAGCCAAACAGAAAGAATCACTATCTTTCAGATTAATATATATTTTGCAAATTTTCAAGACTGTTTCAGCCGGATCAAAATGGTACTCCTTCTGATCCTTAACCTAAAATACAAAATTTTTGATGAATATTTGTCACTACTTAAGTGCATACTAAACGAGATACATCAACAAATTTGTTTGACGCAAATTTCACTATGTATTCAAATATTAGCTAACATTAATTTGAATTTCAGAAATTTCGCATTAATCAAAAAAAAATTTTTCTTTTAATAAGTTCAATGAAACATGAATAAAAAATAAACCTGAGGAAATTGTCATCATAAAAATTAGCAGGTTCACTTTATCTTCAAATAATAGCTACTTATGAGTATATGAATAGAATATACCTTGAAATTTTTCTTGTTTGGCCCGACTAGATTAAGTAGGAAGTAATTCAGCATAGCTGCCATCCTGTCAACCATTGTGGAATGTGTGAAGACTATGGTTATTTTAGACGTTAACTTTTCCAGTGCCGTAATTGTATCTCGACCTAAGATATTATCAAAACGTGCTATCATCCCTGTATGATGAAGGAATCCTAGATTTTGGGTTCTTTCTCGAGTAGGGAGTCTGTCCCATTCGCCACTATCCCTGAAAGTGTAAAAAAAAACTGGTGAGCAGCAAAGCTCCGTCATTAAGTTGTACTTTTCGCACGAAATGCATCGCGTCGGGAGGAGATTCGACAGATTGAATTATATCACGCTTAAATAGCAAAACGAATTAAAATGTATAAAAAATTTATTTTATTTTTTTAAAAATTTACAAAGTGCATCGCGTGCTGGTAGCGAAGCAGGTCGAATGGAAAAGTCTCCGCGAAGTGCATATCGGTTGAGGAAAACCCACATGTATTTTCAACATGAACTCAATCTACGTACCAAATTTAACCCTATAACTCAATCTGCAGAAGCTGTGGAGTTGGGCAAATTTCCGAAAACCACGAATAAAACAAGAAATATCTACGTAAAAATTGCGGCAGTTGGAAGTTTTTGGTTCTGCCTCGAAAACCACTTCAGATACCTAATTTCAGCTCATTTGGTGTGATGCGAACAGCTGGAAATGTCAATATATACCGGTAATATATATATATATATATATATATATATATATATATATATATATATATATATATATATATATATATATATATATATATATATATATATATATATATATATATATATATATATATATATATATATATATATATATATATATATATATATATATATATATATATATATATATATATATATATATATATATATATATATAAATCAAATCATGAAAAACATACTAGTCGACCATGGTCAATTTCATACATTACATAAAGTGAACAAGGAAAATTCTTTAATAATTTAAAAAATTATCAAAGAACTTTCCAAGGAAGCTGGTTATACGTATTCAGCAACGCAAAATCTGCATTCACAATCGAACGGTGAATTATAGAAATTGTCAAGTCACCCCGACTCAAAATCTGCATACAGCTGTTTCGATCTTATTAGATCTCATCAGTGCGGCTTATTTGACTCGGAGTGAATTAACAAATTTCTAATTGTTCCCCAATACAAATCGTGGTCAGTAACACTGGCTGGATAACAATCCAGAGTGCCATCCCACCAAAGATATTGGAAAACAACAATTCACCGCTTAGACTGAAAATGCAGAAATTCGTCGCTTAAACACGTACCTCCTGATATGAAGATATCTTCTACTCTACAACAGTGCTTCCTTGGAAAGTTGTTAGATAATTTTTTAAATTATTAAAGAATTTTCCTTGTTCACTTTATGTAATGTATGAAATTGACCATGGTCGACTAGTATGTTTTTCATGATTTGATTGTTGTATTTTGCGTATTAAGCGACTAGAATATTCGGAGCGCGCTCTCGTGAGTATATCCAAAAGTTTTAAATCACTATGTTAGTGTGCCTTGGAATCATATACACCACTGTTGTAGAGTAGATATCTTCATATCAGGAGGTACGTGTTTAAGCGACGAATTTCTGCATTTTCAGTCTAAGCGGTGAATTGTTGTTTCCCAATATCTTTGGTGGGATGGCGCTCTGGATTGTTATCCAGCCAGTGTTACTGACCACGATTTGTATTGGGGAACAATTAGAAATTTGTTAATTCACTCCGAGTCAAATAAGCTGCACTGATGAGATCTAATAAGATCGAAACAGCTGTATGCAGATTTTGAGTCGGGGTGACTTGACAATTTCTATAATTCACCGTTCGATTTTGAATGCAGATTTTGCGTTGCTGAATATATATATATATATATATATATATATATATATATATATATATATATATATAATATATATATATATATATATATATATATATAATATATATATACTAGCTGACCCGGCAAATTTTGTATATATAATAATTATTTTTATTTATCTATCTTTCTATCTATTCATTTATCTGCCGATGTATCTCTATCTATCTAGATAGTTAACTATCTTTCAGTATATCTATCTATCTAACTATCCATCTATCATTATATCTATCAATCTGACCCGCCAAACGTTGTTTGAATTATTGGAATGGCTATTAAAAATAAGGGTGAAAATTTAGAGTTGTATGTATTTTTTAATGCAACATCATAACAAAATAAAAATAAAAAATTTTGTCCAAAAAATGTATAAAAATGTTTGGAGTGGACCACCCTTATCACTTAGGGGTATGAAAAATATATTATCCTATTATTCGACCGACTATTGTTATTTACGATTGCCATTTTGCAACCCTATTGCGGACCTACGGATAAAATTTTAAAAAAATTAAAATCACGATGAAAAAATAGGGGTTAATCGTAGAAGGGTAAAAATTGAGAGTAATATGAATTTTTTAATTCTAAATAATGACAAAATAGTAAAAATAAAAATTGTCTATAATTAACAAATAAAGAATAGATCGTGGAGGGGTGAAAATTCAAGGTTGTGCGTATTTTTGAATGCTGTATCATAAAAAAAAATAAAACAGATAATTTTGTCTGAAGAATAAAAAAAAAAGCGGTTGACCATCCTCAACATTAAGGGGGATGAAAAATAGATATTGTCCGATTCTCAGACCTAGCCGATATGCACACAAAATTTCATGAGAATCGGTCGAGCCATTTCGGAGAAGTTTAACAAATAAAAAATAGGGATTGATGGTAGAGCGGTGAAAATTTAGGGTTGTATGTATTTTTGAATGCTGTATCATAAAAAAAATGAACAGAAAATTTTGTCTGAAAAAAAAAATTGGGGTGGACTACCCTTAACTTATAGGGGGATGAAAAATAAACGTTGGCCGATTCTCAGACCTACCCGATATGCACACAAAATTTCATGAGAATCGGTCGAGCCATTTCGGAGTAATTTAACAAATAAAAAATAGGGGTTGATCATAGAGGGGTGAAAATGTAGGGTTGTATGTATTTTTTAATGCCACATTATAGAAAAATAAAATGTTAAGGGTGAACAACCCTTATCACTTAGGGGTATGAAAAATAGCTAGTAGCCGATTCTCAGACCTACTGAATATGCATATAAAATTTGGTGAAAATCAGTAAAGCCGTTTCGGAGGAGTACGGTAACTAACTTTGTGACACGAGAATTTTATATATAATATATAATTATATATATATATATATATATATATATATATATATATATATATATATATATATATATATATATATATATATATATATATATATATATATATATATATATATATATATATATATATATAATTATATATATATATATATATATATATATAACAAGAAATTTTTTCGAAAACTGTGGTCTAGAAGTTCTAAAACGGATGAAAAAAACTACTCTTGCACATGACTGCTTTCCTTCGAAACACTGCAATGGTATGTGCTTTATGGAAAAATATGAATAAAAATTTTTTTACAAGTACAAAACCTTACTTGTCTTACATAATTAATTTAGTAGACACATCTTCATTGATCACTTATAATGAGAAATAGACAAAAAATAAACATGAAGCTGATTTGAATTCTAGAATTATTCTATGAATAATCAAATCATAAATTATAGATATAAATAAAAGATACACAATAAGAAAAAGCAAAAACTATGTTCCAAAAAAGGTACTCATCCAATTCTTTCAAAATCCTAGAGAATCGACTTGAACTAAGACTGAAGATAATCAAACAATTCAATCAAAAAGTAGAATCAACTTTGCTTTGATTCAGTACATCAACACATTATTTATGATAACACATATGTGTTTCAGAAGTTCTCATTCATGATAAATAGTATAAATTTAAGCACAAAAATTAAACCTTGAAAATATATGTAAAAGGAAAAATACATGCTTAATAATCAGCATATTCTCATTCTGCCAAACACTGATCAGGCAATTATCTCGAGTCAAGATATCATCTGAAGCTGTGAGAGTTTTTAACCTGAAATATTACCTTGCAGCTTGCATTTCCCTTAGTTTTGCCATGTTGCTCAAAGATTCGTCTAAAAGGAAAACTGCATCATTCATGAGGAGATTAATAAAACGAAGAAATATCGGAGCCGAAACTGCTTCCATATTCTCTTCTGCTTCTTCTGCCAATTGTCTGAAAAAATGAAGTTGTCTTGATTATATTTTTTATGGCTCACACTGTGCAGAAATTAAAAATCATTGAAATTTATTAATTTGACATTGATAAATTCTTTTATGGCTGCAGTCCAAACATAATATGAGTGCAATGAATACACAAAGTTATTTTGTAAGCGGTAAGGAATATTTCCCAGCGTACATAGAACATACATATAAAATTGTGCTTACATAGATGTGTACAGTATATTACCAGAAAGATATATTTTTTCCCACAAAAGATAGTGTACCTATTCAAATTATACACTTATTTTATTCTGGTAATTACTAAGGGTAATTTAAATTTATTTCTTGTTGCAACTAGCAAACATTTTAAACCCATGGTTTATTAAAAATAATTGTTTTTTAAAGTTTATCAACACTTTGCCTCATACACATTGTTCATCAAAAAAAATTATTTTTTGGAAGTTTATCAACAACTAACAAATAAGCAATATCGACCTTATATTGGGAGAAAAAATGTTTTTTCAAACAGTTTACAAAAAGAATAAAGTATAAACTTTAAAATGAAAAACACTTGGCTTTTGTTTCACAATATAACAAATATTTAGATACTGTATTTAGCAGTAACGAAAAGTCGACATGTTTCGAGTTATGAACTCATTATCAAGACTGACTACAGGAGAGTATTACATCGTATTTTATAAAACAGACAAAAGCAAAGGTTTTGAAGTTTATACTCTATTCTTTATGATGTTTCACCAAGTGATGTGCGAGAATTCAATCTCAGTTTACAAAAAGACTCAAACTTTTCATGAATGTTTTTGTAAGAAATAAAAAAAAAATTGTTTTCTCATAGACGGAGAATTTACTTTTATCAACGAATTTACTGTTTCAATATAACAGGTTTAAATGAATATTAGAAAATTGTACTGTTAATTTCAAATGCAATATTTTTTAAAAATACTGTGTTTAGAGGAATAAAAGTTAGTGAGAAATCATATACCTACTATTTTTTATTCATGAATAAGGATGAAACCAAATGTATTCCTATAATCTATAAGCGAAATTGTTATGTTGTTGAATTTATTTGTTTGTAACTGTTATAATCTATTTATATTATTTATATTCGACGTAATAAAGTAATAAGTATAAATGCAATGTAATATGTACTCAACTATAACTTACTCAAAGAAGTGCTGATAATCTTCCTTATCCCATAGATATTCCATTACCCCATACATAGGTCTTCTATAATTAAACTTCTGTTCAAACTCAACACTTTGCCCAGTCATTTCGATTCCCACAAAGACTTCAAGCAAGCTTTTTACTACCTAGAGTGAAAACAGACAAAGTAACTAATTTTTTCACAGCCAAAAGAAGTTAAGTTTGTAAGATCTTAGGCACGATCCTTATCATTTAGAAAAATTAAGGCTGAGCCACACATGTCAGCTAGCCCAGTCAATGAAGGTAAAAAAACTTTGTCGCAACTAATTAGGGGAAAGCTGAATTTTTGCAGGGTATTAGCACATAAAGTATAAACTACAAAAACACAAAGTCCCGACCCCTACCCTTCTTGCTTTCCCCCCTCCCCTTCAGCAACCTTTCAAGATCAGTACTCTGGTTATGTGCTCACAACTTGAAAAGTAAAAGTGTTATCAGGGTCATCTTTTTCAAATTTTACTCCTAACAATATTATGAATAAATTATGTTATATTCATTTTTTATGTATATAGTACAGTTTCACCGTAATACTTAATTATATACAGAAAAATGTCACAACAAAAAACAAAAAGTAACTTTAAACGAATTACAGCTTCTAATCATTACGTCATGGGCAGAAATGTTTCAAACAAAACTTATAGATAATTTAATTGGCTTTCAAATGATGGGTCTGTTAACGCTTGCCGTATTAAAATATGCTTCCATAGAGAGCGGTGAAACAGTAGTGGACACCGCGCCGCCGGTCCTAGCAGGACCGTTAATGCTAACCGCTGAAGTGCACCGCTGCTAATACTGCTATTAATGATCTTGAATAGTCATTCGGTTGAAATGGAGTAACAATGTAATGACGTTCTCTTTAAGTTTTCCCTACCATAGTTCAATTTTTTGCTATAAAAATTTATGGTTCTCTAGTGTTACTGATAGTTTACGAAATAATGTCAATGCTTGGCAAACTAATTAAATTTTGCAGTAAATATATCAAGAATAGTGCATTTTAACTAATTATTTCCTGCGCAGTGGACACTTTTAATGTTTAATTTTCTTTTGTAAGATGTTCACTGCCTACATTTCGTTGATTAGGTCCAAATATTGTTAAAAATCATTCCACTACAGTGTCCACACATAGACATGCAATCGAACCAAGCATTGAGGCAACTATAGTTCGTAACACAAAATGTTTTACAATTGCAAGATATTGGTAGAACAAGTTCTCTTCTTGGAAAGTCATTAATTAAATCGTTAAAATCAATAGGAGAATTAACTCATGGGAGAGGAAAAACTCAGAGCACCTTGAATAAATGGGTATTAGGAGCACCTTCATTTTTACGACTAAGTGAGGGCTTCAGAAGTTCCCTAGGGTTTAACTACAACAATCACGAGCAGCGTGTAGAGCCAAGAGAAAGCCGTAAATCAAGGGATCTACAATATATGTCGAAGTTCAAAGATTGGCTGAGTCAGCACAACTAGTGCTTGTAGCACTAGTGAATTGATTTCTTCCGACGGATTTTGACTTTTCTGTTAATTGATATGAAGCATATGGAGTCCGCTTGAAATCAACTAAAAAAATGGTGGTAAAAACTTTCAATGAAATGAAGATACATATTAAATATATGAATACAACGCAGGCAAGTTTCAAGTGTAGAGTATCAAAGTTAGGTGTAAAGAAGTTTTAATAAACTATCAGCAAATATTCAATAGAATTATATGCATCTGTGAGAGTCCTGTTAAATTGAAATCTTATTTCGAGTTCGAATTATTTCACCTTCATTATTTGACGATACATTACTACGAAAAGGTATGAAAGCATCGTTCCTCAAACTATTTGAAGGTGCGATCGTCCAAGAAACCTTTAAAGCAAATGAAGCTGTTGTTGTGATAGATGAAAGATAACTGTTCTATGAGGTGGATTGGAAAATATGTAGAAATCTCTCTCAAGGGAAAAGTAGACTCATATTTAAAATATGTACTTGGTAAGTATGGAAATAAAGTAACAGTCGTTTTCGATGGGTATGCCAACGTTCCAACCACAAAACAACAAGAACAAGGAAGAGAATCAAATAAATTTTCCCACACAATTTTTTGTGGTGATAATACAATTTGCACAACACAACAAGCAGACTTTCTAGAAAATCCTCAGAACAAGAAGAGGTTAATAGAAGCAGTTGCAACGAGGTTTGTTGCTGAAGGTATTAACGTGGTTTCTGCGGAAGATGACGCCATTGTCGACCAGGCAATTGAGCACGTGAAAAGTAATAATACTTCTGCTGTTGTGCGAACTGATACAGATCTCTTGGGTTTACTTATGTTGTAGATTTACGGCTTTCTATTGGCTCTACAGCTGCTCATGGTTGTTGTAGTTCAATCCTAGAAAACTTCTAAAGACCTCACCTAGTCGTAAATATGAAGTTGCTCCTAATACCCATTCATTTAAGGTGCTCTGAATTTTCCATGAGTTAATTCTCATATTGATTTTAACGATTTCATTAATGACTTTCCAAGAAGAGAACTTGTTCTACTAATATCTTGCAATTGTAAAACATTTTGTGTTACGAACTATAGTTGCCTTAATGCTTGGTTCGATTGCATGTCTATGTGTGGACACTGTAGTGGAATGATTTTCAACAATATTTGGACCTAAACAACGAAATGTAGGCAGTGAACATCTCACAAAAGACAATAATAAACACAAAGTAAAATTAAACATTAAAAGTGTCCACTGCGCAGGAAATAATTAGTTAAAATGCACTATTCTTGATATATTTACTGCAAAATTTAATTAGTTTGCCAAGCATTGACATTATTTCGTAAACTATCAGTAACACCAGAGAACCATAAATTTTTATAGCAAAAAATTGAACTATGGTAGGGAAAACTTAAAGAGAACGTCATTACATTGTTACTCCATTTCAACCGAATGACTATTCAAGATCATTAATAGCAGTATTAGCAGCGGTGCACTTCAGCGGTTAGCATTAACGGTCCTGCTAGGACCGGCGGCGCGGTGTCCACTACTGTTTCACCGCTCTCTATGGAAGCATATTTTAATACGGCAAGCGTTAACAGACCCATCATTTGAAAGCCAATTAAATTATCTATAAGTTTTGTTTGAAACATTTCTGCCCATGACGTAATGATTAGAAGCTGTAATTCGTTGAAGTTACTTTTTGTTTTTTCTAGTGACAGTTTTCTGTATATGATTAAGTATTACGGTGAAACTGAGCTATCTACATAAAAAATGAATATAACAGAATTCATTTATAATATTGTTAGGAGTACAATAAAAAAAAGATCACCCCGGTAACCTCATTAGTTTTCAAGCTGTAAGCACATAACCAGAGTACTGCTTTTTCAAGGTTGCTGAAGGGGCGGGGAAAAAGCAAGAGGGGGAGGGGTCGGGACTTTGAGTTTTTCTAGTATATACTTTATGTGCTAACACCCTGCAAAAATTCAGCTTATCCCTAATTAGTTGCGACACAAAACCTTCATTGACTGGGCTAAGCACCGAGACACGGCCGTGTATCGGTGATGAATTGTACCGTGCTTTCTTATGTGGCTGTCTTCACATCTCCACACCAAACGACAGTTCATGTTTCTACAATATATACGTTTCAATTTGTTGGGTCAATTTTCAGGTAATAGATGGCTACAGTTTGTTGTTATTTCGTCTATACGTTTTGGAGGATTCTTTACCTCCTTCTTCAGTAGTTTTATTTAAAATGAGTGCTGTCTATTTTGAAGGAATGCTCATATGTGAATAATGTCAACATTGTCGACATATGACCGTTTCTCCATAACTTTATGTCATGTTGAAAAAACTTTATTAAAATTTGCAAAGGAAATACAACTGCCTACTTTATATCATTTATGAAATTAGTCCACTTTTATCCTCAGCATATCAAAATCATGAAGTGAAAAATAGATTACTTTATTTTTTGTATTATACAAAAACTACTGCAATAACAGTTCCTTGAAAATTAACGTTGAGAATGAGAAAAATTTGAAAATTATACAATTTTAAAATTGCTGTGAATTGAAATTTTGACGTTAAGAAAATTTCCACATCCATTATAAATTAGATTTTTAATTCATTACCTGCTTTTTAAACCTATAATTCGAAAACAACATTGTTCTCTGAAAATTGACTAGATCGTTTTTAGGTCCAAACTCCTCTTTGTGAACCGGAAGTAATGCTTCCAGAGCTTCTGCCAACTGTGCTCTCAAATGAGGATTCTTTACAAGTCCATGATTTCCCATGAACATTAGAATGAAAGTCAATACAGGTTCCATTTTTTCACATCCTTGTTCCTCAAATGTCTTAGGACTGAATCTCATTATAAAAACAATAAAACAAACAATATTTCCTACAATAAATTCTGGAATGCACCTGTAATAAAATTTACCTAATAAATATTTTCCAATTCATTTATTGAATCATGTGGAGGTATAAAAAGAGACCTTTTCTATACTGCTTACTTCAATGTTTTGTATGTATTTTTCGGCAGTGGAAAGCTAATTGGCATATCATGCTGCGGTGCAAAGTTTTGTTCCTCAGATATACCTTCCTGCATCACCACTTGACACAACCAGAAGGAAGTAGAAGATATTAAGTCAAACATAGCTATCAACATATTAGGTTCCGTTAGTTGTGCCTTATAGGATAAAAATCTGAGAAAGAGAAAATTGATTATTCTTTATTATACAAATTTTAAACGACTCACTTTGACATTTCTTTTGTTAATCTTTCTTTTAGGGTATCAATGAAATCACTACTGCCAGCAGCTGCTTGTTCGCGAGCCTCATTATAAGCTCTTTCTATCCTGCCCAATTCCTGCAAATCAATAAATAAAAGGGACGAATAAAGTAAGAAAATTTGGACAAAAATAATTCGTGTTATATGGATTATAGTTTCAATGGTTTAAAGTAAGTTGAAATATAATATAAAATCTTAAATTATATTCATTGTTTGAATCAAATGACAATGAGGACAGGAATAATTTTTGCAAATCATATATTTTGAATGATGGTATTTTATCAGGAATTGTTCAAAATAATTCTACATATAATTAAGATTTCGCCATATATATAAAAACATCAGAAATAATAGGTTTTTGACCAATAAAATACCCTAATAACTGAAAAAATTACTCCATGATATTAACAATTTGATTGTTTTGTTAGCGTTGGTTATGTGTACAAATTGAAAGTATATCACCTTTTAAGTAGTATTACACGCAGTGAGAAAGATTTATCTCAACACAATACAACGATGCTATCACTTTTTTCTTTTGCCATAACTTCCAAAGAATATTCTCAGAATATATACAGAGTTTGATAATAATCAAATATCAAACTGTGTATATATTCTGAGCATATTCTTTGGAAGTTATAGCAAAAGAAAAAAGTGATACCATCGTAGTATTGTATTGTGAGATAAATTAATCTAACCTTTCTCACTGCGTGTAATACTCATTAACATGTTGTACATCTATTAATTAATATAACAAAATTCTACTTACATGATTCATTCTGACAGTTTTATCAACAGCAACTCCAAAACCCAAATGGATAGTTCGATGAGTCAAAAAGAAACATTCTGTAGAAAAATTGTATGAATCCGCCACTAATTTCTGTTCAGTACTATTATCTTGATCATCTGATAGAAGACAAGTTTGGTCAGACATATCTGGCAAATGAATATTTTTGTCTTCTAACAATTCATTCTGGAAAAACAAGTTTACAGTTAAAAACTCCATATTTCAACTATAAAGCAGATAAACTACAATACATAAGCCGGTTTCTATAAAATCATCTCACTTGATAATACCAGGTATAAATAAATTAATAAACTATATGAAGGCATTCGCATAAACAATGGTAAATACAAAAATATAATAACTATCATAGTACTCATTTAATAATAGATGAAGTAAGGTATAATTGGATATATATATATATATTATATATATATATATATATATATATACTAGCTGACCTGGCAAACGTTGTTCTGCCATATAAATTATTTTTATCTATCTATCTTTCTATCTATTCATCTATCTGCCGATGTATATCTACCTATCTAACTATCTTTCTAGTTATCTGTCTTTCTATCTATCTATCTAACCCGGCAAACGTTGTTCTGCCATCAAAATTATTTTTATCTATCTGTCTTTCTATATATTCATCTATCTGCTAATGTATCTCTATCTATCTATCTATCTATCTATCTATCTATCTATCTATCTATCTATCTATCTATCTATCTATCTATCTATCTATCTATCTATCTATCTATCTACATATCTATCTATCTGACCCGGCAAGGTTGTATATATTTTTGAATGCTGTATCATAAAAATAAAACAGAAAGGGACTACCCTTAACATTTAGAGGGATGAAAAATAGACTTTGTAGGATTCTCAGACCTAACCGATATGCACACAAAATTTCATGAGAATCGGTCGAGTCATTTCGAAGGAGTTTAACAAATAAAAAATAAGGGTTGATCGTAAAAGGGTGAAAATTTAGGATTGTATGTATTTTTGTATGCTGTATCATAAGAAAATAAAAACAAAAAATTTTGTCTAAAAAATAAAAAATAAATTTAGGGGTGGACTACCCTTAACATTTAGGGGGATGAAAAATAGATGTTGGCCGATTCGCAGACCTACTCAATATGCTCACAAAATTTCATGAGAATCGGTCAAGCCGTTTCGGAGGAGTATGGGAACGAACATTGTGACACGAGAATTTTATATATAAGATAGATATATATATATATATATATATATATATATATATATATATATCCGGAAATTTATCTAAAGTAAATAAAAAATTTGAAAGATAGGTAAAATAAATCAATCTGTAATCATTAATTAATACTGAAAGTATGATTAATTAACTGAATATCTTAATAAAACTTATTTTGGTCAGATTCTGGTGTTCTTCAAACTTATGAAGTAACATGTAGTGTAGATCACATTTACTCGACTAGAAGTAATGTTAGACAGGATTTAGTGACAGAACCTAGTAATCGTAACATACTATGCCTCGAAATTCATAAATAAATTACCACATGAAATAAGACAAATTAGAAACAAAAAAAAAATTCAGTAATAACTTGATTGACTTTATTTTCACACATATGAATATGTTCTTGAGTTTGTTTTGATATCACATTGTTGTCAGGGAATTGATCTGTTTAAGATGGTGCTGGTACAATATAGTGTTGTTGATTCTAATATGGATGCTGGGAGGAATGCAGTAGACTGAAGATAGAGCGAAGTGATAGGGCTACATTATGAATACATTAAACATTGGCTCACTGCAATGATACATATAGATGGTTTATATCTTTTTTTATTCACTTAGTCTTGTAAGGCACCATTTCTTCAGTAAGACTCTGTATTTATCAAAGTCTGCAATATTCTTTATAGTATCGGGTACTTCATTATAAGCTTTTATTGCTCTATCTATTGGGTTATTGAGAACTTTATTTGTTCTAGGCTTCTGTATGTTGAGTTCATGTTTATTTCTTGTATCATGTGCGTGCACTTGATTTCTATGACTCATCTCAGTATTCGTTTTCAGTTGACTATTCAACAGTTTATTTATAAATTTACATTGTTCAATTTTGAGAATAATTTCCACTTTGTCTAGTTTTACTTGTGCATATACATTGTCTGTGGACATTCTATAGTCCAAGTTGAATAAAACTTTTAGCACCCTATTTTGTAGTACTTGAGTTTTATTTAATGTTGTTAATCCACATGTACCCCATATTGTAATCATGTATCTATAAATGCTTAGGAAGTAAGCGTTGTAAATACAATATTTGGCTTTATCATCTATGTAGGATCTACATCTATAAATGGCTCCTATCATAGGGATTATTTTCTGTCTCATCTTTTGTATATGTTCATTCCAGTTTAGCGACTCGTCAATTGTGAGGCCAAGGTATTTTGTACATTTGACTCTGTTTAAGATAGTTTCATCCAATTTCGCTTCGACTCATCGGTCGAGTCATTATCATATTCTTTTGCTTAAAGATCATATACACACACTTCATCTCATTGACTTTTAACTTATTATGAAGTAGCCATTTTTTATACAATATCAGATCTTCATTGACCATTATTACCAATTTTTCTAAAGATGAGCCACTATAAGCCAACACTGTGTCATCCGCAAAAGTGAAGTACCTAGCCTTCAATGTAGCCTTTTGCAAGCTCATAACATATAAAATATACAAGAGAGGTTTATATCTAGGTATCATACAAAAATCATAGTGAATATAAATATATATGTATACCCACAGTTTAAGACTGTACTCATACTTGCTTGAATAAATTACAAAAAAAAAACACTTCCCTATCTGTCCAGATTTGAATGACAACAAACATTTATTGAAATTAACACTTGGGCTGTTTTTTTTTCTTCAAATTTTCCATAAACTACAAACCATTAGAATAAATTAGATGCCCAACTTGACTAAATGGATGGGGTTATAGACATGGAGAGGTGCCTAAATTCAAAAACCTTAATTCTTCTATATTTCTCTAAAGAAGGAAATTGTGAAAGCAGAGGAACTTTAAAGAAAGACTATCAAATTAAATATTAAAAAGAACTTCAAAAATTCTGAAACAAAAATAAACACAACAAAAACATCTAACTAAAGCAAAATCATAAAAAATTTGCAAAATTTATAGCCAGTAAAAAAATCAAAGCTTCCTTGGAATGCAACCAAAATGTAATGTTTGCATAAATAGCAAAACCGATTTCAATGTGAACTCACTGTTACTGCACAATAAGTAGGATCCACTTTCAAAATTTTCTTATCCTTGCAAAATGGTTGGCATAATCTCGATAGTATATTCCCTAATTGTATCATAAATCCATCTGGAACACTTGAGTATTGAGCTGGAAATAAATCTGGAGATACTTGGGAGTTCCATAATTTCTCTCTGTTGGAATTTGTCTTGAGACATTGACCAAGCCACGTTAAAATTTTTTTCTTTACTATTGGACCCTTCTTGAGAAGGGAAAGAATTAACTGACGAATCTCTTCTGAGATTATCATAGTTCTCCCCCACAGAAGACTTTCTGTTGTTTCTACATTTGACTGAAAGAAAAGAAAAACAGTAAAATACAGCCCAAATTGTTACGATTTTCATTGAAATAATTATCTCCAGTGATGACTATAATTATTATCATTATAATAAGATTTTCATTTTAATCGAATATTATAATTCAATGTGCTTTATGATAAATAATCAACTATACATTAAATCAATTTCTGATTGTAGATAAACACAACTGAACATATATACCTCTACATATCAAATCATGAAAAACATACTAGTCGACCATGGTCAATTTCATACATTACATAAAGTGAACAAGGGAAATTCTTTAATAATTTAAAAAATTATCAAACAACTTTCCAAGGAAGCTGGTTATACGTATTCAGCAACGCAAAATCTGAATTATAGAAATTGTCAAGTCACCCCGACTCAAAATCTGCATACAGCTGTTTCGATCTTATTAGATCTCATCAGTGCAGCTTATTTGACTCAGAGTGAATTAACAAATTTCTAATTGTTCCCCAATACAAATCGTGGTCAGTAACACTGGCTGGATAACAATCCAGAGCGCCATCCCACCAAAGATATTGGGAAACAACAATTCACCGCTTAGACTGAAAATGCAGAAATTCGTCGCTTAAACACGTACCTCCTGATATGAAGATATCTACTCTACAACAGTGGTGTATATGATTCCAAGGCACACTAACATAGTGATTTAAAACCTTTGGATATACTCACGAAAGCGCGCTCCGAATATTCTAGTCGCTTAATACGCAAAATACAACAATCAAATCATGAAAAACATACTAGTCGACCATGGTCAATTTCATACATTACATAAAGTGAACAAGGAAAATTCTTTAATAATTTAAAAAATTATCAAACAACTTTCCAGTGTTGTAGAGTAGATATCTTCATATCAGGAGGTACGTGTTTAAGCGCCGAATATCTGCATTTTCAGTCTAAGCGAAGAATTGTTGTTTCCCAATATCTTTGGTGGGATTGCGCTCTGGATTGTTATCCAGCCAGTGTTACTGACCACGATTTGTATTGGGGAACAATTAGAAATTTGTTAATTCACTCCGAGTCAAATAAGCTGCACTGATGAGATCTAATAAGATCGAAACAGCTGTATGCAGATTTTGAGTCGGGGTGACTTGACAATTTCTATAATTCACCGTTCGATTGTGAATGCAGATTTTGCGTTGCTGAATACGTATAACCAGCTTCCTTGGAAAGTTGTTTGATAATTTTTTAAATTATTAAAGAATTTACCTCTACATATGTTTCAGTTTGTCAACCCACTCTCAAGAGTACTGCAGTACTAAATTGAAAATAGTTGAGTTGTTCTTAAATATAACAGTGGAAGTATTTCGAAATCTAACTGCTCATGAAAATGAAGATATATTTATCTCTAAATATGTCTTTAGTAACACAAAGATAAAAAATATTAAGAGTCTGCTTGCCCACATTAATTTGCATAATACTGTAGTTTTCAATGTTCGAATAATCATATTAAATAAGAATCTACAATGATTAAAAATAATTAATCAATTATTGTGATTGTTATCATTATTCAAGTAATTAAAATAAAAACCACCTGTGATAGCATATTTTGAAAATGTTCAAATCCAGAGGCGGGAGTTTTGGGTAAAATACATATATTGATCAAGCCACCAAGCAATGTTGAGGCATAGCTCACGCCAGAATTAGTGTTTGGAGGTTGAATACAATCCATAAAAGCTACTGCAAATTGTTCTTCCATTGTGAGAGCTTTTAATACAACGAAAATTCTCATGTCAAAGGTTGATAAAGGAGTTTTTAACACATCCGATGTCAATAGGGATACAAAGCTCTCAAATACCTGTTTCAAGGTAGAATCATCTGAAAATAAAGAGCTTTTCAGAATTTCCGTTTTAATTCAGTAACAGAACACTTATTAATAATAACAATAATAGTAATAATGTCTTTCCGAATCAGCAACAATGCTGGTGGTGGAACATTACATGACAGACCGGCATTAAATACATCTATATCAATTTTAACAATTAAACAATCAGGTACAATACAAATTTGGGTAGCGAGAAGTAAAATAATAACAAACTTAATTCAACAATTACAACATACATTCTTAAATAGCTACGTAATATCACATTAGGAGCACTTCTTGGCAACAAGTTTTTTTTTTATATATATATTCATGATAGAGCATTTATTTGACTTATGTGCTGTATCAATTCACTTTTAAATGAAGAATAGTTATCTTTGTCCTTCACAGGATTTGGCAATTGGTTGTAAGTTTCTAGGCATCTGTAAATAGGGATCATTGAGAGCTAAATTCGTTCTTACATTTGATAGGTAAAAATTTCTGTGGTTTCTAGTCTTATATGTGTGGGTTTCGCTAACCAAGTTAATTCTAGTATTACATTTTTGTTGATTCTTCTGGATTTTGTAAGTGTATTTGCATTGTTCTATTTGCAATATTTGTTCCAGTGGTATTATTCCTGCATCCTTATATATTATTTCTGTATGTGTTCTGTAGTTAGATCCAAATAAAGACTTCACTACTTTATTTTGAAGAGTTTGTATTTTCTTAAATTGTGTTGATCGACATATACCCCATGTTGTTATAAGATAGCGAAAAACTGACAGAAAGTATGCATTGTAAATCATGAGTCTATTTTGTGCATTTAGATAACTGTTACATCTATACAGGGCACCAATCATAGGGACTACCTTTTTTGAAATATGATTTAAGTGTTCATGCCAATTCAATTTATCATCTATGACCAGCCCCAGATATTTGGTGTATTCGACTCTTTGAATCGCTTCAGGGCCAATTTTTATGAACAAATCCTGGGTTTCCATATTTTTGTTTTTAAGCAACATGAAAACAGTTTTATTAACATTTATTTTAAGTTTATTACTGAGGAGCCACTCAACATAAAGTTTCAAAATTTGTAAAATCACTTTGACAAAAAAAGAAAGGATATCTGAGAGTGTAAGAACAGTTTATACAAAATTGAAATGCGTAATCTTTATAAATTATGAATACACACACACACACACCTTATATATATAAATATGTATATATTTTTATTTGGGCACATAGGAGACTTTGAAATTTTCAATATATAAACATTTCAACACAAATATAAATATTGACTTTAATACTGATGAAGTATCATTTGAAGGATTGTTTTAACCACCACATAAGATTTTGTTACTAAGACTGAGCAATATCAATTTGGTAATTATGTTATATGAAATTTAACTTATTCAAAATAAACACAGTTTAAAACATTATTTAACATGTTTCAAACAATGGTTCAAAATATTTTGTTTTTAAATATAACCCTGAAATAGTGAATATTCATTTTGTGGCAAATAACACAATAGAACCATAATTTTTTATTACAAGTATAAAGTAAAATACTCTGATGACTAGACAGTCATAATCACATACAACTATAAATGAATATAAATTTCCGACTCACCAGATTCTTCATGGTTCATAATAGCATGGCAGAGATCCCTGAAAAATTCATCTGCATACAACTGTTCGGCCAATAAAATATCAATTAATTGTTGATGTAAATTCTGTTCAAAATAAATATCTGGATGAATATAAGCAGTAGCAGCATTTCTTAGTATTTCCTCTTTAATAAAGGAATGATTATCAATCTTGATCAAATTTTCAGTTTCCTCTCTATACAATTTGTAGCAAAGGTAGAGATATAAAATAACTTGGTGTTCAGTTGAATGCACTTGGATACCTTTTCCATTTGTACCCAAAAGGAGAGGATTATCTCTATTACAACTGAATAATCTTTCAAACAAGCAATAAGATAATATGTTAAAGTCTAATTCTTTATTTCCTAAGCAACCTTGCTCATTTCCCAAAAACATATACCCCTTTTGATCAGCGACATCCTCATTCAAACTGAAAGCGAAAATTCTTTCTAATATTGCATTTAATGAGTTAACTCTTTCCTGATTCTTTTTCACTACATTCTTAGTTTCAGCAGATTTGGCGGCAATATTTTCCTCATCTTGAACCAGGGCAGCAAAAGGATTATGTTCCGACATTGTTAATAAGAAATCAAAATGAAAATATATTGTCAAACTATCATATTCATTATGGAAAATGTAATGATTAAATTCATGATAAATATTGCTGAAACATGATCACTGTCACTAACTTTGACGTTGTTGATATAGATTAAAGGTTATTCGTGTTACCGTGTAGTCAAAGAATCTCTAGTATTCTGTGGTTTCTTTGCTGAAACTCTGAAACCGATTGGAGATTAATATGCAGAATTTTTCGCTAAAATGAGACTTGTTTTTGCTGTGAAGTAAATATTTTTACGGTTTGATAAAGTAAGTCTATTTCCAATTTAGGCTCTTGCACCGTATATTATTAAACTAAGTTTAATGGTAAACCGAGTTTAATTTGACATTTTCGCTTGCACCAAAATATAAACGGCGTTTAATCAGAGTTGATCCAATTTTTTTAAATTAAATTACTTTCATGGTTCACACATTTTAGTTGAGTTTCTTCGAAATGCATATTATTTTGTTTTAAGACAACACATTTTATCCTAGATTCAACTTCCACCTATCAAACTGGAACTTCAAAATTTTTCCACATTCATTTTCGAAATAAGCCCCAAAATTCAAGATTTTTTTGAAAATTTGTTTATTAAACCAAAAATATTTCACAATCTATATCAGATAACAAAATTTCAATGAAACCTGTCTTCAGGCTTCAACAAAACGAAACCGTACAAATACAAACGATCGCGATCGTACATGAAAAAAAGTTTCAATAAAGTCGTCACTACAAAAACAAAAAACTTTCATGAAATCACATCTTTTTGATTCATCTGTCACACAGAGACAGAACATAATTATGTTTTGTTTGTAAGACTAGAATTCAGTGCTCAATGTCAACAAACATATCGGAGTCAAAACATTGCGAAAATTTTGATAGATTTATATTTCTAGAAAATACTATTCCAACAATTAAGTTACAAATATGATATTCGAAATCTGTCATGGGAAATGTATGCTGTGGTAAGAGAAAGGAAAAAAAGTACGTATCATATTACCATTGAGCGCTTTTATTGATAATTTTTTTTTATTGTAGAAAAATAGTACTGCTATTAGTGGGATTAGACAATGCAGGAAAAACTGTAGCTGCTAAAGGTTTAGTCAAAGAACCCATAGACGACGTGGTACCCACTGTTGGATTTCATACAGTTCAGTTGAGTTATAAAAATTTTGTTGTTAAAATTTACGATCTAGGTGGAGCAGTCAACTTCAGAGGCATATGGCATAAGTATTTTGTTGATGTAAAATAAGAAAATTATATTTGAAGCTAATACGTGACTAATACTTTAAATTTTAGGCTTATGGAATTATATTTGTAATTGATTCAAGTGATTTTGAGAGATTAGATGAGGCAAAAGAGGTTTTAGAATCTGTTCTTTCACATGATAAAGTATCTGGAAAGCCTCTATTATTTTTGGCAAACAAACAAGATAGTGAAAATGCTTTAGATGAAATTGACCTACATGAAAAATTTGACTTGGAAGATATAGTAAATACTTATCAGTGTCCAACTGTTATTGAATGTTGTTCAGCTGCAGACTCTAATAAGAAAAATATCGATTCTGGAATAAAAAAAGGATTTAATTGGTTGATAAGTTATATTGAGAAAAACTATGAAGGATTAAATACTAGAGTTATTGCAGATACTGAACAACAAGAACAATTGGAAAAATCATTGAGGGATGAAATTATCAGAAGAATACAAAATTCAAAGAAAAAAGAGGAAGTTGAGGATGAAGATGCCATTGAATTATATTCAGAATATACAAGAAAACTTGAGCAACTAGAAAATATCCATAATGGAAATTGTTTAAAACAACAAAGTGAGAATTCATCCGAAGATTTTCCGCCTATATATTATGGAACTACACAAAATCACCAAATTCAACGGCCTAAATCGGCAAGGGAATTTGTTAAAGATCAACTACGATTGAATTGTAACGGGGTTTCTCCAAAAAAATGTAACAAAACTATGCCAATTCATGTGCTAGGTGTTAAATTTCCTCATTCAGCAAGAGAGAGGTCAAAAACTTGTGTAATACCTAGACGAATTTTGAAATCAGCAGGAGATTTAAAGATGTCTATCCATTTACCAAATATGGTTTTTCCAAAAGAGAAAATTGATTGTGAAAGAACTGTGGAGCTCGATCATTTCAGTAGAACTTGCCATTTTCTTCCTCTAGATATAAGGCCAAAGGTTAAAATTCAAAATGGAATATCTGGCAGTAAATCAGATGATGAAAATGATATTAGTTTTATTAATATTAGTTAGCAATAAGAATTGTGAATGCTAAAATGCACAATTTTTAAAATATTTTGTATTCAATTAATCTAGTCATGGCAACCAAAAATTAGTGTACTTATTGAAAAATACACTTCTACTTTTTATGTTGTTTTATTAATGAACTCTTGAACTTGTTGGAAACCAAATAAGTTAAATCAGAAAAATTATTAGATAAACGCATAGTATATATATATATATATATATATATATATATATATATATATATATATATATATATATATATATATATATATATATATATATATATATATATATATATATATATATATATATATATATATATATATATATATATATATATATATATACAGGGTGAGTCATTGATATGGGAAAGCTTGATTGCAGCTACACCGTTAATGATATCGAAACGAACCAAACGGTTCTGCAAATGGGAGGTCAGAGTGCAGTTCGTAAAATTATTTTGCTCTTTACAGGGTGTACCATTTTTACGGAGCAATTTTTAAGATACTTTTTTTAAATGGCACTATATATATTTCTACACATATTTGAATTTGTCCTTTATTGAGATTTGTAAATTCGTTAAGTTTTTGCAAATCGCTTCAGCCGTTCAGAAGTTATTCAATTTTTTCTGAAAATTAATGCCTTTGCAGGCATTTCTTTAAAAAATCGCAGGGCACTTGTTTTTTTGAATACCAAGTTGTTATTTCGGCTGTATCTAAGTATTTGTTCTGGGTATCTTTTGACGGAGAAATAATCTATTTTAGTTGTGACATTACCTTACTGTGACACATTGATTTTGGTACACTTTGAAAGGCCATATCTTGATTTTTTCAAATGGCACTCTATTTATTTGATTACTTAGTCGCATTGAACATGTCATTCTTCATCTTTTCTATATTCACGTTTTTTTCCAAAAGTTGATGGTTTAGAAGATAATTCACATTTTCAAAAAAATCAACACATTTTTTCATCTTTTAAACGAGTGACATGAAAAACAATTAATTCTGATAACAGACTTTCACTTGTTCATTGTTGTTATCCATTGCCTTCTATTGATTTATGCATTCAATTTCAGAAAATTGTCTTTTATTTGCGCGTTTCTGAGAAAAAGTTTATAGTATCATATATTTTTGAAAAGGTAAAAAAAAGACAAATTTTATAGTCTATAAATATACAGGGTATTCCATTTAAAAAAACATAAGTTTGCTTTATAACTCAAAAATAGTGAACATGTAACGAAAATTATCTACACCGATGCATTCTACGGAAAAAAATCTATAAGGATGTTATTTTACATTTTCGATAAGATGAAGGATAATCCCAAAATGCAACATTTTCAAAAATGCCCTGTATCTTAAAAACTAAAAGAGTTATTAAAATTATGTTGACGGCATCTTCAGTTTTTCGAAAAAGTAGCAGTGTCGCGAAAACCGCAACCCTCTATCTTCAAAAATAACGGAGATACCATTCAAAAGTACCCAAATGGGACACCCTGTACTAAGCTTCTATAATTTGATTTCAGTAATTTCTCATCAAACTTTGAAATTGACGCCCGCAGCAGTTACGTTGACGTCTGTTATCAGAATTTATTGTTTTTCATGTCTCTCGTTTAAAAGATGAAATAATGTGTTGATTTTTTTGAAAATGTGGAATATCTTCTAAACCATCAACTTTTGGAAAAAAACATAAATATAGAAAAGATGAAGAATGACATGTTCAATGCGACTAAGTAATCAAATAAATAGAGTGCCATTTGAAAAAATCAAGATATGGCCTTTCAAAGTGTACCAAAATCAATGTGTCACAGTAAGGTAATGTCACAATTAAAATAGATTATCTCTCCGTCAAAAGATACCCAGAACAATTACTTAGATACAGCCCAAATAACAACTTGGTATTCAAAAAAACAAGTGCCCTGCGATTTTTTAAAAAAATGCCTGCAAAGGCATTAATTTTCAGAAAAAATTGAATAACTTCTGAACGGCTGAAGCGATTTGCAAAAACTTAACGAATTTACAAATCTCAATAAAGGCCAAAATCAAATATGTGTAGAAATATATATAGTGCCATTTAAAAAAAGTATCTTAAAATATGCTCCGTAAAAATGGTACACCCTGTAAAGGGCAAAATAATTTTACGAACTGCACTCTGACCTTCCATTTGCAGAACCGTTTGGTTCGTTTCGATATCATTAACGGTGTAGCTGCAATCAAGCTTTCCCATATCAATGACTCACCCTGTATATATTCTATAGACTCTAAATACATGAGGTTGAAATAGCCTGATATGATAATTTTCACTGTAGCAATCAAAAGTGCAATTTTAACAAGTAGTTAATTAATTTAAAATCACTAAAACTCAAAGCTAGAACAAAGACGAACTGTCAATATTACTGGCCCTATATTTGTCGCATACTAAAGGAGCAATCTTGTAATTACATACCCCCATTTGCAACAAATTAAACAGCGTGTTTCACCAAAGCTGCTAAAATACACTCAACTTCATTCATAAATTTGAATATTATAAGACTTCCATTGTCTATAAGAAATTAAGCGATATAGTTGAATCCGAAAAAAAACAAATTCAAATTAATAACAAGCTGAAAAATATAATATACATGCATCTGAAAATAGACATGACGTTTCAGGTATCTTGGACCACTTCTCAAATAAGTGCTCAAAGTTCTCTGTATATATATAGTAAGTCCAACATATTTGATAACTTGTACATATTTCTTAAAACTTTTCCTGTTAAATACAGTCTGAAAAAACTCCTTACAACAGAAAACTTCCTTTCCACATCTTGTCAGTTCCTTGCCAAGCTAAAAAAATCAGTGTTATGCTAAAGTTATCTTCTTTAGCAATCCTAATGATGGTTTTACTTTATTAACATTAGATAAGTATTGTGAAAAAACTTGGAAGAAATTTGATCAATGATAATGAAGGTATCACTTAAGAATTGAAGCAAGTAAAATAATACTTCAAGATTCAATTGACAACGTTAATTAATCCTAATAAATATAACTAAGGACTTGATTAAACGCCCCAAAAGCAAAAATATTATTCTGGGGCTTTTTTCAGAAACTGAAATTTACATTATATTTAACATGAATCAAATAGGGTTTCTAGGGAAAAATGTAGAATGTATTACAAATGAACTTTGGAAAAAAACTCTTTTAATTCTCAGGTGAATAAACAGTCTATTTTCAATCTGAATCAGAAATGATTTATTCTTGTTAATACAAAATTGCATATAACTAATTAGGATAAATTGAGGCTAAAGGAAAAATTACTTTAATGTCCAACTGTTAGAAGTTAGATTTAATCAAATCATCTTTATTTTCTTCATTTTTACTAACTTTTTCCTTTTCCTCATCTTTATGATATAATTTCATTATTTTCTTTTTTTTGAAATTTTTACAGTAAATGTCATAAAGATCTTTAATTTCCTTTAACATTTCTCCTTCAATATTCCATGGAATAATAACTTTATTACTCTCTTCTTCAAACTTAGTGGGATCAGAAGATTTAAAATATTCAGGAATTTCTAAACCCAATTTCTTCATTATTTTCTCAATAGCTACATCAACATATGTATGAATTATCAGATCTGCCTTTTTGTCCTGAAAATAATTATTCTTAGAAATTAATGGTTTTTTTTTCTAAAATGTTGTTTATACCTGTTTTGTAGGCTGTAAATTAATAATTGCAACTTTTCCCCCATATTTTTTACATCTAAGAGGCAGGTTTCCACTTGGAACTATTTGTAAAGTACTACCCAAGCAGATATTTAAATCTGCCACACTGAAAACAATTCAAAATGCCTAAATTAATAAAATTATTGATAATCTATTCAACATATATTTTTTGAGCTATTTTTGATTTCAGATTTCTTTATATAATAATAATAAAATTAACTTTATTTCTGACTCTAAATACAGTTATATTGATTATTTATGCCCATAATTACATATATATATATATATATATATATATATATATATATATATATATATATATATATATATATATATATATATATATATAATTATGGGTTTATTGCGTTCTTCAATCATTAGAAGATGCATATTTTAAAGTTTCTTTTGATTATAATTATAGAACTTTCAAGCATAATCATAAAAATATTTGGAATTGGCAAAAAAGTGATTGCAAATAATTTTAAATATTCTACAAAATTAGGGGAAAAAATTCAAGATTTATAGTGATCTAAAATAAAGGAAATATTACCTTGAATGATAATCTGACATTTCTAAATCATCTTCTGGAAGATTTGCTTCCCAGTCTAAAATAGTATCTCTTAATTTTCCCCTACATGATCGGCCTCTAGCAATTATTCTTTTACAATTACCTCCAATAAGCTTTTGACCTACAGTTGTTGTTGCTTCATTTCTAACAAACTGGCTAAAAAGAGTATGAATAACGTTCAAGATAGTCTAATCAATGTCTAGACGATACCTTCCACAAACATTACATTGTTCAACAAACATATTGCCATGTAATTCAGCTAGGTTTTTCCTTGGTACTCCAGATTTTAAATGAAGTCCATCAATGTTTTGTGTTATAATATATCTAACTATTTCTCTATCCACTAAATGTTTTAGAGCCATATGTGTCTTTGTAGGTATTGCATCATTAAAAGAAATATTTATAGATGGTTTTTCACCTTTCTTTTCAAGAGTCCATACACCTTTTGGTCCCCTAAATTGGAAAACATCAATTACTTCAAAACCAATTAATTTAATGTCGGAGAACAGGAGAATGAAATAATTCATAGGTGATAATTGGTATAAATTTACCTGAAATCTGGAATACCAGCAGAAGTGCTGATTCCAGCCCCAGTGTGGAAAACACAGTGTCTAGAATTTTTAATCATTTCACATAATTCCTCACACTTCTTATCTATAACCTCAGTCGTATCGAAAATCTACAACAAAATATAAAATATTCATGGAAAAAGGAAACCTGAATTTTTGTTACTTCTGGGACTCCCAAAACACCTTTATTTTCATACTCTGAAAGGCCTTCTGCATAATTGCAAGACATTTTTGTTATTTAAGTACAAAATAAAAAAGTGAGGAAAGAAAAATAAATGGTATATCTTAAAAATTCAAGAAATTTCCATAAAGAGTAAAATCAAATCACAATCCAAAATTCAACCAAATAATAATTAACATTCAACTCTGAAGAACAAGAAATACAAAGAGAAACCAAATAAGGTAACATCTCTATGTACAAAAGTTCTATGTAAATAAATTAAGAAGATACGTTGAGTATTCCACAGAAAACATAAAAAGAAGGATTCTTTATCTTTGATCTTTACTCAACACTCTAAAAGATTCATGAGGGAATTACATTTTCAGTATTCTAGCACACACAGTCGAATACTGATCCTGAATCTGTAAGTACTTACATTATCAAATGTAGTTTTTTTCATTGTCAAAATTGATTTTTTTAGTATTCTCCCGATGAAGCAATTAAATGTCGAAATATTAAAAAAGGACATTGAGAACAAGATATTTCATTTAGTTAACTGACCGCTACCCGATAATTTCCTATTTTTTTTTGGAAAATTACTCCCATTTTACTGTAGACGCAGTAGCAGAGTCGACTCTACAACGTTTGGTGGCCAAATTCGAGGAGACCGGTTCGGTAAATAATCAGCCAGCACCCGTAAGGCCCGGTTGTACAGTAGCGGTTTAAGCCATGGTTCTACTGAGCTAGGCTCAAGGATGAACTCGGTTCAATAATAGCTTTCAGTTGTACAGGTTATTTTGAAGACTAGCTTTACTAAACCGAGTTTAAGAAAATATGTGTTATGTTGGTATCGTTTGCACATGCGCTGTTAATTTTTTTGTCGTTGCTGAATGCAGAGCAGCAGCTATGCAGATATTCTGTGATTTATGTTAATTTGAATTTTGAAAACGGACACGGCACTTGTATGTTGCATTGTGAAACGGTACGCCAAGCTGTATCTTTTTAAAACGAATTAAAGCCGAAAGTCATACTCAGAAAAAATTAATTAATTAAAAATAGAGACAGATGGAATAATTGAGTGAAATAAGTTACGAATGAAAAATTTATCAATAGAGAAGCATATTATGATAAATTAAAAAGAATTTAAAATTACCAATGTTAATTTATTGTGTTGTATAATAGGTGGTTTTGTTAATAAAAAAGTTATATTTCAATAGTAAATGAAATAAAAGTACCTACTACAAAATTTTTTTTATGATTATGGAATTCAAATTTTTATGCCCATCATTATGTAATCATTAGAAGAAGCTTACATAGGACACTAACATATATTTCTTAAATAAAGAAACAATTTATTACTACAGTTCTCTGAAGTAATTTATTAATTGATGCCTCACAACATTGTTGATATAATGAATATTGTTAGCATTCATGTGAGGTTGAAAATTTACATTATCAACAAAATTAACTGCACTTTCTTCCATACAACAAAATGATCCATTCTATCTCTATATTTCTTTGGTTGTCTTCCAGCATTATTTAATACTTCAACTATTTCAGCAAAGTCCTCATCGTCTGTTAGTTCCTGAAGATTATCATGTAGCTAATGAGCCATTATTTTTATTTCTCATTGTTTTGACAAAAATATAATCTAATATTATGATGATACCTCTACCTTTCCAACAATTTAATATAAGGAGTGAGGTTATATTATCTTTGAGCTCGGTTTAAGCGCCTGAATTTGATGGTTCAGCTGAACCGCATAATTTGACAGCCGGTGAACCAAGCTTTGCGTTGAACTAGCTCTGTGCAACGTTACAGTCTCATTCAAACCAAGTTCAACCTTGAGCTTGGCTTAAACCGTGACTGTACAACCGGGCCTTAAGTAGGGTAACGCCTCATCGGCTGCGAACATCGCCGCTGCCTGTGTTTGGGTGTGCAGGATTACTCGCCGTTCACAAGAAATCGACCGTTGAATTACTTCAATTTGGCGATTGTTGTTCGCTGCCTTGGCTTCGTAGAGTTTGGAAGAGGATTCCCAATTTTGACTGAAAACCATCTTTAGCGGTGAGGCGCATTTTTGGATGAATGATATGTGAACAATCAAAACTGCTATATATTGGTAGACGCCAACCCATATAAGATGCAGCAGGTGGCAATACATCCACAAAAAGTTACTGTTTGGTGTGAACTGTGGACCGGAGGCGTCATTGATCCTTATTTGTTTGAAAACGACGTTGGTGTAGCCATCACCGTCGACGGCGAGCTTTACAGAACGATACTAACCATTTTCTTCTGCCACCAATTTGGACGATATGAATGTGGACCACAGCAGGACGGCGCTACATGCCATACATCGAACGCCACGATGAACTTTCTACCTGAACGCTTTGAGGGTAGGGTTATCACTCTATATTCATCCATCGATAATTCGAACTTTTACTTACAAAATCTTCGAAGAACTAGTTTATTTCGGCGACTGTCAAACGTGAAATGCCGATTGCCGGCGCATTGGTCGAGAGGATCCGACAACATTGCAAATTTTGAAATAAAATGACAACTTAGCCATTCAACTCATTTTCATTACTCGGAATGTTAATTTTTCTTGAGAGATACATACGATTTGATATGTTATGAACAGAATATTTGTTGAAATGGATGATTCGGTCACTATCACCATATATCTACTTTTTCAGATAATTACTTATAAGAACTTTGACAATTTCGAATTTTATTTATTTGGGTGGGCAGCATTGGTTCGTTATTTGCGCATGACTGTGACGTGTACGTCAACTCTCGCTGGACAGACTATTATAGTTATAATCCTATTGTGTAACTTTATTACTTGGAAATAGACGAAATCTTTATTTATCAAATAGAAATTTTCTCAATATATCAAATCTGGATCCGATAATGATTACATCGTAAAATGTCAGGCCTTAAACCAATAGTAGTAGAAAACTAGATTTTATTTGTAGAATTAAATATGTCATATTTTATGTGTGCGGATGAAGACTGGAGGTGAATATTTGTTTAGATAGTGAAGATTCCATTGACTGAAAAACTCCAGGTAATTTGTCTCTAAAAGAGAAGGTATGCAATAAAAAATAAATTCTTGCTTTGGTTCACTGACGACAATGGAGAATTACAGTTAATTTTGTCTTAGTTAATGAAGTAATATTGATCACTAATATACTGATGTGCTGGATATGAACAGGAATATTTTGTACAAGAGAATCTTATTTATGAAAATGTCCTACCAAAGGCGAAACACCAGTCTTTGTATACTTAATACCTATGGCGGGAATCTTCCTGGCGGAAATTTGTAGGTGACCCAAATAAATAAAACATTTTTTCCAATATCGTTCGTTGGAAAAATATGAGCATAGCAATTCACACTAGTTTTACAAAAGCGACCCAGTAATATTTCTAATAAGTTTATATTTCCATAGTAATATTACTTATAGCATTTTTTATTTAGATGTTTTTTTTTCGATGGTTCTACAATATGAATTATACTTATCGAATATGACTTTTATTTCGTGACATAATAAACATCATGGAAACTGTAAAAAATTCCCAGTAACATCATGCTTCGTTCTTTCCATACTTTGAACAAATTATTGCACCCTTTATTCAAACAAAATTTCCCAAGGTAAACATTTATATTATTGCAAAAGCTATTTCGAATAATTGATTTTTTCAGACAAAATTTTCGTCGTGAATATTCAGAAAGAGGATGTAAGTCTTCCAAATCAGAAAAAACGAATGAATGTACTGTTCAAACCCAAAATATTAATGAGCGATCTCCAAAATCCCCTAGATTACCGTAAGACTTTTTTGTAGTCATAGGTACTATCCGCGAAAATAATAGACTATTGCACTAGTCGAAACAGTCAACAGTGAGGTGCGGAAGTGTTATTTAAATCCAATTTTTGAAGTTTTCCTGATGTTTGATATGAATTTCATATATATATATATATATATATATATATATATATATATATATATATATATATATATATATATACACTATTGGACAAAAGTAGAGCAACAAAGTGCTTTTATGTCTTTGAATTAAAAAATTAATTTATTATTGTTGTAATCCTGGGCTTATTTTAATGAAATATTATCCTCATAATATAAGTAACATACCACAATATTTTGGACAAATTCAAACGAAATGAAGGTCGAGAAATATTTATAATTATAAAAATCGATGAATTGAAGTGCGACAAAAGTAAAGCAACAAATTGTGTAAACAGTATTTTATTTTATATATTACGATAAAAAAACATTTAGCACATTCAATAATTACAATAGCTATAGGTATTACGTTAATAGTTAATAGAATATCCATTATTATTCATTTCTTGCCGACAACGTCACGGCATTGACACAATCAATTTTTGAACAGTGTCTTCGGAAAGGTTTGTCCAAACTTCATTGATTTTATTCATCAACGATTGTTTATTTGTAAAAAATTGTGTACGAATTCCACGCTCAACTTCTTCCCATAAATTTTCAATGGGGTTGAGGTCTGGTGATTGTGCCGGCCACTGAAAAACCCGAACGCTATTTTCTCGAAAACATTCTTGAACAATTCGTGAAGAGTGCTTTGGATCGTTATCCTGTTGGAAAATAAAATGCAAACGCATTTCCCACTCTGCATAAGGCATCATTACATTTTGCATTATATCTCTATATACATATCGATCCATAGTGTCATTAATGAAGTTTAATGGACCCATCCCATTCCATGAGAAAGAACTCCATAGAAACACTGCCTTTACCATGTTTAACTGTGGGTGTAAAGTATTTGGAATTAAACCTTGTGTTGATTGGCCATATTACACGCTTCATTCCATCAGAATTAAAAATTTTATAACGTGTTTCATTGCTGAATAAATCTTTTTTCCAAATGTCTACCGTTCAATTTGAATGTCGGCGTACTAATTTAAGCCTAGCCACTCTATTTCTTGCCGAAATAAGCGGCTTTTTAGCTGGTCGTCTGATGAAAAACTTTGCTTCTAATAACCTTCTTTGAACTGTCCGTGAACTAACCATTATTTCGGGAATTTCAGTAATAATTCTAGGTGCAGACATCCAGGGATCGTTTTGAGAAATTCTTTTAATGCGTCTATCTGTCCAAATCGTTGTTTATCTTGGCCTTCCCGATTTCGGTAGATTCTCTAAATGTCCCCTTTCATAATAGCTTGAAATTATTTTGGATACACTGTATCTGGGTAAAACAAATCGTCTTGAAATTTTGACTTGTGATGTGCCTTCCAAGTGTGCAGTCACTACTCTCTGCTTTAATTCTCTCGAAATAAGAATACCTCTTGGCATGATTAATCCAACACAGAAATATTAATTAAACATAAAATAAATATTTCTACCTTAACTTTCACTAAAACCTTCATTTTTCAGGGAAATATTGAAATGTTGCTCTACTTTTGACGCGTTACAATACTGTATTTCAAAGTTTATGTCAATTGATATTCATTTGTTTCGATTGTTGGAAAAAGCTGTTGCCTCCGATAATAGCAGCCTACTTTGATATTTGAGACACACTATAGTTAAATACGATATCTTCCATTTGATATTATAAAATAGAGATTTCTTTCATTTCTCGAAAATGTTGCTTTACTATTGTCCGATAGTGTGTATATATATATATATATATATATATATATATATATATATATATATATATATATATATATATATATATATATATATATACATGTTCTGCCATATAAATTATTTTTATCTATTCATCATATCTAACTATATATCTATCTATCTAGATAGTTATCTATCTATCATTCTATCTATATATTTTATATATATATATATATATATATATATATATATATATATATATATATATATATATATATATATATATATATATAGGGTGTTCGGCACATGAAGCACAAACATTTTTTTTCGTCACTAGGATTTTTATTCCACAAAATTAGTAATTTTGTGAAAATTAATCAAATTAAAAATTGAATGTTGAAAAAACTAATATCAATTGAGAGCTTCACTCTCCCTTGAAAACTTCTTTACTTAATAAACTTTTTAACGATATGCTACACATTGATAAGAAAAACACCTTTCTGCTTCAAACTGCGGATATTCCTTCAGAAAGACAGAAATCGTTCGGACTTAGTGAGGAAAATAATTTTATTTTTATGATCGTTTATTTGAACAAATGTTAAACTACTCACAATAATTTGATATATAACTGTTCTCTAGTTATAAATTTTATTCGAACTCTTCTCCCTTGTTCGTCATGCACGTCTGGCACCTCTTTCTTACTTCAGCCGTTACGCTACTTATTTGTTGAAGCAGAAATATTTTTTTTTGTTCGATCAAAATGTGATTTTATGATCGTTTATTTGAACAAAAGTTACTTCTTATAATAATTCAATACTTGTCTGCTCTCTTGGTACACAAAAGAGCAGACAAGTACACAGTTTGTTCGAATTTTTTTGTTGAAGCAGAAATTTTTTTTTCGAACAAACTGTGTACCAAAAGAGTAGACAAGTATTGAATTATTATAGGTAGTAACTTTTCTTCAAATAAACGATCACAAAAATAAAATTATTTTCCTCACTAAATCCGAACGACTTCCGTCTTTCTGAAGGAATATCCGCAATTTGAAGCAGAAATGTTTATTTCTTATCAATGTGTAGCATGCCGTTAAAAAGTTTATTAAGTAAAGAAATTTTTAAAGGAGAGTGAAGATCTCAATTGATGTTACTTTTTTCAACATTGAATTTTTAATTTGATTGATTTTCACAAAATCACTAATTTTGTGGAATAAAAATCCTCGTATGCGGCTTTGGTACCAACAGTTGTGATGAAAACTATAAACTATTTGAACAAGCACACATTACAGAATATTCAGTTGAAAGAATTGTTCTTTTACAGGTATTAATAAAAAACTTATGAGGTTTTAAAGGAGAAATTTTGGGAAATTTGAGAAGAACAATTGAATTTTTTTTATCTCCTTAACAGTGAGTCTCAGGATCCAGGGTCCAAAGAGAATAGATAGCAAATGACCCCAACAATACCCCAAAAACTTTTAGTGCTTCATGTGCCGCTACCGTGTATATATATATATATATATATATATACATATATATATATATATATATATATATATATATATATATATATATATATATATATATATATATATATATATATATATATATATATATATATATATATATATATATATATATTCAGGGGCGGCTAGTCAAAGGAGGCTATGGAGGCTAAGCCTCCTCCTCAATAATATTCCGTGTATCACTAATATATACATTATATTGAATAGTCAGCATTCAGCATATTCATATTAATCAAAATCATATTATTTTATGCACCTACCTTCCTTTCAACCTACATTATATAATATAATTTATTAATTAAGATAGAAGGTATTTACATTTACTGCATTTCATTCATTTCAAGATTTGTGGCAACGCTGCGGAGGCTTAGGAAGGTATATTCTCAACGTTCATTATGCCTGACACAGAAAAGCAAACAACGGTGCAAATACTCCGAATGACTACTTCATTGCAATAGAAAAGCAAAACACATGTAAATGGCAACACCGATATAGAGACCCAGTCTCATACAATGTCGACCAATCACAACTATAGAATTTCGCGTGACATCGAGTGAATTTGTTGGAAAGCATTAATTGAATCGTATTGTGATCGTAGTTACTAATTGCCGAAAACAGCAGCGTGTTTACTTATATTGCTCGCGTATTGCTTTAAAATGAGTTTGGTTACTGAGGTTAATTTCAAAATTTCAATGGTGACTTAGTGGAATATTTGTTCTCCCATAACTTTAGTGCACTAAGTTATGAGGACAAAGTTTTAATAAAAACATTGCGACCTACCCCTGAATTAAACAATTTGGTGCAGCGTAACAGACAACAAAACCGCGGTTTTAATACAAGGAAAATGCAGAAATATATACCATATACACCACTGTTGTAGAGTAGATATCTTCATATCAGGAGGTACGTGTTTAAGCGACGAATTTCTGCATTTTCAATCGAAGCGGTGAATTGTTGTTTCCCAATATCTTTGGTGGGATGGCGCTCTGGATTGTTATCCAGCCAGTGTTACTGACCACGATTTGTATTGGGGAACAATTAGAAATTTGTTAATTCACTCCGAGTCAAATAAGCTGCACTGATGAGATCTAATAAGATCGAAACAGCTGTATGCAGATTTTGAGTCGGGGTGACTTGACAATTTCTATAATTCACCGGTCGATTATGAATGCAGATTTTGCGTTGCTGAATACGTATAACCAGCTTCCCTGGAAAGTTGTTTGATAATTTTTTAAATTATTAAAGAATTTTCCTTGTTCACTTTATGTAATGTATGAAATTGACCATGGTCGACTAATATGTTTTTCATGATTTGATTGTCGTATTTTAGTTTTTTATTTCAATGATATTAAAACCTACCTTAATTTAATTCCTCATAAAAATTTCAGTCAAATCTTCGATATAGCCTGTAAAACTGCGGTGGTTGTTGGAGGCGAAGATGGCATTGGATATGCGACAGCTCATGAAATCTTATCTCACAATGCAAAAGCTGTTGGTATCTTTGGAAAGGATGTGTGCAAAGGAGTTGAAGCATGTCATGCCTTAAACTGCAGATTTGGAAAGAAGAAGGCTACGTTTTTCAAGGTTGATGTAACTTGTGCGTGTGAAATAGAGTGTAAGTTAACACGTGATACTTTCAATTATTCGACTCATGGTCACTCAAAATTGCAATTGTAAGTCTATTTTCAAATTCACAAATTTTTTGTTTGTAAGAAATATAGCAGCTTACAGGGACATCATATATTAGGTAGGTAAATACTTATTCCAAGGCAATATTTTAACCCCTTGCCGCATGATTTTTGTTACTTCCATTTCTTTAAAAATATATATTTCTGTCAAATTAGGCTCAAATTGAAGAATAGCAAAAATAAATTTTCCATCGCATTTTCCTTTACAGTCAGGCTATTTACATCTTTGTCTATCGTCACTGACTATAGGCAAATGACCTTGGTTGTCACATTTTATCTCTTTGGCTGGAATTTGGGAAAATGGATATTTTTTTTAGAGTTGTAAACTGATACTTGGTCTTCTTCGTTTCTTCTGCAAAAGAAGTAGCACTTACCAAAATTTCAGCAAATGCAATCTTGAATTGTGTTAGTGGTAGGTAGACGGAATCTTTTTTCGAGTTACGTCTTCAAAGTACCCAGCTGTTCACACATATCATATCGAAAGAGTGAAAAAATACTTTCATATAATATTTCTTAGATCTGATCTGGATTCTGTAGTAACCCAACATGGAATCTAAAACGTCCATTCCCCTCATATATGCATTATAGGTTGCAATACATTGCGGCCGACTTATGTTTATATAGGTTTTGGTTTTCCTACAAAATTTCCTTACTTCCATATCGGTGAACTTCGAACGAGTGGAAATGGTATTTGCAATATTATTGTTATACCACGAAACGACAGGCACGTCTATACCATCAACTGGTTCATCTTTTTCCAAAACTGCTCCAGTACCCTTTTTTACATTTGATTCCTTAGGAAATTGAGAATTCGGTTCACGGTTTGATCTTATGGTACCAAGAGACAGAATAGAATTTTTCTTGGCTATCTTAGCACTACTAGTGCTATAAAACAATCTGGGATCCATCTAGAAACCGAAATACGATTGTAAGAAAATATGCCGCTGTTATTCCTTTACTTCAAATTGTTCCAAATATGGCATAGGCAAAGAAAACTATTTCTTGCCTTCCCTTTATTAATATTTTATTTTCATGCTATTTGAATAATACTACTCAAGACTTACCTGTAGATCAATATTTATTTCCTTACAATATTATCAGAAACAACAAAAAAATCTTATTGGAAATATCACTTGATCATGAACCTGTTGAACAGCCGATAGGAAGTAATAGTTAGTATGAAAATATGCGATAGAGGTCGAACGTCTATTCATCGCTATAGAAGCGAGTGTACCATTTATGGGACACTTTGATATGCAAAATAACTTGAAACGCATGGGAACTTTAAAAATTAAGATTGTGTAAGCTGTACCAAAAATGGCACTGCATGCAGTAAGGGGTTAAATCAAAAACTATTTCTCAAATCGAAATTGAAAAAAACTTTCAGGTGCACTGTGTAAAATAACACAGGATATTGGAAGAATTGAAGCAATTGTCAATGCCGTCGGTATATGTGATGGAAAAAACTGGGAGAATGAACTCAATGTCAATTTGGTAAGTATAATTGAAATTCAATCGAGGGTCCTGCGAACCTATGCCGTAGTTGAATAACTCCAATTATATATAACACAACTCTCATTATATATATATATATATATATATATATATATATATATATATATATATATATATATATATATATATATATATATATATATATATATCATCATCATCATCATATGCAACTATGGTCTACCGTTAAGTACGGTGCAGCCTCCTCGCATATCATTCCTTCATTCCTGCCCATGTATTACGTTATTGAGCAGCTTGATACCAGTTTGTTCCTGCTTCCTTCCTGATATCATAATCCCATCTTATATTGGGGCGCCTCTTTGGCCTTTTAACGCCTCTTGGGTACCACTGTGTTGTCCTTATGGTCCATCTATTGTCTATCCTTCTCGCTAGGTGCCCTGCCCATTGCCATTTGAGGGATTTTATTCTGTGGATGACGTCTATTACCTGGATCTTTCCTCTAATCCACTCTATTGTCTTACGGATCCTCTTTGTTATGCCGAGCATACACCGCTCCAAAGACCTTTGTGCAACCTGGAGTTTCCTTATGAACTCTTGCTTTAGTGCCCAGGTTTCACAGCCGTACGTCATGACTGGTATTATCAGCTGATCGAAGGCTCGCTTCTTTAGGCGGAGTGGCATTCTTGACTTAAAGATGATGGAATTTTGTCCGAATACTTTCCATGCCAATTTTATTCTTCTGTTGATTTCCGGAAGTAGTGAACCAGACTTATGTATTAATTGTCCCAGGTATATGTATTCGTCCACTACTTCAAGTGTGGTATCGCTGACTGTGATATCGTGATTTTCTACCATTTCAGATATTCTCCATCTATCTTCATACCTCTTCCGTTTCAGTCCAATTTTTGGAAGATGTTCTCCAAGGTGGCCGTGAAGAGCATCGGAAATATTGGATCTCCCTGTCGGACTCCTTTGCTTGTAGGGAATTCTAGGGTTCCGTCGTATATACTTACTCTAGCTCTAGCCTCTTTGTATATATATATATATATATATATATATATATATATATATATATATATATATATATATATATATATATATATATATATATATATATATATATATATATATTTATATATATACTGCGGGGGTCCTACAGCTTCCTTTGCCGCATCCCGCATTTCGTACGCCATACTTTTCTGTCTATCCACTCGTTTTCTTGGATAGCTTTAAAAGCTTTTGCTCTATTTCTTGTTTGCTATTTAGTGTGGTATATGTAAAGTGAATTTGGGAAAATAATAATCAAATTCGGAATTTTGCTCTTGTTTAATGAATTAATAAAAAAGATGTTCCAAATCGGATTATTATTCCTTCAAATTCACTTCGTGACGTCTTCCTAATTTAAATATAAACTATCTTATCCTAATGTCTTTTTAAAATTTCATACTATGTATCAACATCCCTAGTAATATACAAGTCTTCACTTACTTCCTAATTAGAATATGAAAAACTTATCTGAGTAACATACGAGTATTTTCTTACGGCGTTCTTTCATTTGCAATGCTAACTATGGATCAAAGGCGACCTTTGCTGTAGTGTAGTAAAGAATGTCATCATTTAAATAGCGTTAATATAGTTGGATTGTTTACTGTGATACAGCGGCGAGCTCAGCTGTACCGTAGTTAACAATATATTTACGCTGCCCGGTGTGCTTGCTGTACAATCGGTATAGGTAATATAAAATATAATTTTCTCACTTATAATTTATCCTAGTCTCATGCAAGTAGCTTAAGTGTACGCAAATTATGTCATAAATATGTGCGAGGTAGAAGAAATAACTAAATATACACAACTTCATGACAGTTAAATAAATAATTGGCGACCATTGTCAGAAATTGAATAGTTTTCATACACAATGAAATCTTATTGATTTATTGTTCCTACAATTGTTATAAAATATAACTATAATGAGAGAATCATACTTCTGTTGACTATTATTCTTCATTATGAATAAAACCTTGTTGATACACGGTTACTTGCAGGGCCGGCCTAAGGCGAAAATTGCAAGTGTGCTAGACTCAAATTTTATGCCCCTACCGGGGGGTCTGGGGGGTATGGAATTTTTTGAAATTTAAGGCCCAAAAACACAGTTTTTGTGCACTTTTGTGCACAAAATGAGTTATTTCAGAACTCATTGGGGTAGCCGGGTAGATCTTCGGTTCAACCTTGAATTTTAACTGTAATATTTTTAAGACCAAATTCCTTCTATAGTCGGCGGCAAATCATTGGAAGCTTGGGATTTTTAGCTGTGTGAATTAATTTTTCTGTCCACAAACTGGCAACGACGCTGAGTGAGGGGTGTAGAGGGGAGTGTACAGCTGTTTAGTGCCCAAGCTTCCAATGATATGCCGGCGAGTATAGTTTAAATATTTCTGCCCAATATTTAAATCAGTTTCTAAAAATTTTCCAAATTGTTTTTACAAAAATTGGTCAATTTAATGCCCCTCCAAAAGGCTTGAGTGTGCGGCTGCATACTTCGCACACCCCTTAGGCCGGCCCTGGTTACTTGTGAGTTCATACTAAGGAATTGAATGTTTCAACAGATTGGTATGACCAGAAGTACTATAATAGCTCATCAGTATCTAGCAAATTCCAAGAAAGGAGGCGTTATAGTCAACATTGCAGGCATCTTTGGCTTCATCCCGTCAGCAGGATGTCCAACAACATCGGCTGCTCACCATGGAATAATAGGCCTTTCGAAAAGCTTCGGTAAACCAACACTTTTCAAGCACTCCAACGTGAGAGTAGTTTGCTTATGTCCGGGAATAACAACAACTAAGCTATTCAGAAAAGCTGACGAACGTGCTATGAATGATTTCATGGGTAAATGTCTCAATGAAGAACTCAAAGCAATGAAAAAACAAAGACCAGAAGTTTGCGGTAGTTCGGTTGTATGGTTGATGCATTGTGGTGATTCCGGATCGGTGTGGTTAATTGAAGGAAATGAGCTGTACAAAATAGACTGTAAAGATCCTTATTGTTGTTCCGAATTGTACCGACAGTTCGTTGTCTGAATATAAATAAAATTTAAAAAATAAAGTTTTTATGAATTCGGTGAGCTTTGGGAGTTAGATAAACAAGAAAGCCCATACAATACAAGAAAATTTTCACAATTCCTGCAACCCGCAAGAACTCTGCAAAAATATACTTACCTACTGTGCAAGGTAGGCCAATTTCGACGGGATTTGGGGGTTTAGGGAACTTTTAACATAGATAGCGAAAAACGAATACAGATGTCCTGATGGACTCGATTTTCGAGGCAAGATTAAATATGTAAACCGCTTTTTGATACGTCAAGTCGTTTCCGAGCTTCACGAGCATAAAACTGTCAATTAATTCTTTGTCTATCATTAGACAGATAGATTTCTATAGGTTTTTGGTCTTGGCTCCTCAAGGAACCATGTGTTATTAGGTTTTGCTTCAGTCGGCTAAATATTTTATCTGACGTTTGCCTCCTCTCTGGATAAAAAGATATGGCGAGTTTTCAAAAATGCAATATTTCGAAAACGATTTGACGTACCCAAGAGCGGTTTTCATTTGAACTTGTCTCGAAAATCGAGCCCAGGATATGTTCATTCGTTTTTCGCTATCTATGCTAGAAGTATACTAAACCCCCAAATCCTATTGAAATTGGCCAACACTGTACATCAAATATTTGTCTTCACGATCAGGATCATTTTTCAATCAAATACCATCAGAGGCGGATTATCCTTAAGGCAAACTAGGCATGTGCCTAGGGGCGCGAGGGTACAAAGGGGCGCGCGGGCGGAATCTTAAAATAAAGAAAATATATACAATATAGCATGAAATTAATTGCTCCAGTAAGTAAGCCACCTATTTAGACAATGAAAACTACTACTATTATATTTGATTACAACCTCAATTTGAAACAAAAGGTAAATTTAACGGATGGGACTGACTTAAACGCTTACAAACAACCTTGTTCTTATTCACATAATTTCTGTAGAAAGGGAAAATTTTAATAACTAGGAGCAGCAAGCCTCGAAACCTTCACTAGCTTCAGAATATGAAAAGTATAAAAAGAGAATTCGAAAGGGAAAGCTCACAGCAGATGAATCTGCAGAAGATATTACTACTTCACTGTCTGGTCGGGACACATTCAGAGTGACAGTATTTTTAGTAATTATAGACAGACTTGTGGTTGAACTTTAATCAACCATTAATTTCCACAGTAAATTTTCATTTTTAAACAACTTGACCAATTTGAGTATTGAAGAAGTTCAAAATAGAGCAAGTACGTTAGTAGATAACAATGTATTCCGGTGATTTAGAAAAGTGTTTTGTGGATGAATGTATTCATCTGCGTTCTTGTTTAGCAACGGTAGATCGAGACGGAAAACTGCCCCGAATAACCAACTCAATTTTAAGGGTTCTGAGAAATGAAGAACTTGAAACAATTTATCCAAACGTTAACATAGCTTCAAGAATGTGTGTATCGAAGGCAGGTCAGCAATTGCAGTGGTAAGCGGTGATTTTCCTGTCAAAAGAGAGTGAAAAATTATCTTTGCTCAACTATGACAGATATCAGATTAAACTCGTTAGCAATACTTAACATAGAATCAAACTATTGCAATCTTCAAACTATGATGATGTTATCGACAATTTCGTAAGACAAAAATGTAGGCGCCGAAATTTTTAATTTCTTTTTAGTTTAATATTTAAGCTGTAACAACAAGTAAATAAAAATTAGCAACTTTGAAGGTGAGCAAAAAGCTGCTACTTTAAATAATTTCTGCAAATAATTCAATTATTTTCAATTATATCTATTTGAGTTACCAGAGTGCCTTTAAGTTCACTTTAAGTATACTTAAAAATTCAGATCGTGTTGAAAATTTAAACCTGTATCCGTGTTTAACTAAATAATTCGTAACTTGATTTTTTTATTTACCAATCATTAATGAATTCTTTAATTAATAAAAGCACCAGACAACTTACGATGTCGTTCGTTTCCTAAATTTGCCCGACCGAGAAAGAAATTCGGGACATTCCGCGCTCACGGCAGACACCTAGGCCACTATCTATACTATCGAGTTCGAATTGAATAATTATAATATATTAAAGTTAGTTAATTATAAAAATAAAAAAAGTTAATTATAAAAAAAAAGAAAATATTAGATACACTGATTTAATTAATTTTTTATTCTGTTCAATCATTTTATTCATACGACTGCCGTGTAAAGCCAGATATTATTGTATAGGGAATTTCATAATTTTCGGGTTTACATGCCGGTCGTATCTTAAATATTGTAAACCGAAATCGTAAGATCTGTCTTGTTTAGGTCAAACTATAGTACGAGTTATTTTTAATATAAGGGAGCCGATGAGATGCTTGCCTACAGCGCTCTGAACGTTTAATGCGCCTCTGGTGACTATATATATATATATATATATATATATATATATATATATAGATATATTTTTAGTTTTGGTCTTTGACCTAATATATATTTTTTTCGTAATATGTTCTTGGTGTTAGGTCACATTAAATGATGCATTTTAGTTGTCGTGCAAATGATTGATTATGGTCGAAACGTCAATAAACAATCATTTGCACGATAACTAAAATGCATCATTTAATGTGACCTAACACCAAGAACATATTACGGAAAATATATATATATATATATATATATATATATTAATATATATATATATATATATATATATATATATATATATATATATATATATATATATATATATATACGAGATTGAACGTAATTCTATTCTGTGTGTTTCACACGAACTGCCAAAGTTATGTGACCTCAGCATTCAGTGTACCGCCGCCATCATGAATTTTTTTAAATAGCAACGTAGATCACGCAGAAAAACTTATTCTACAATTTGTCTTCGAAGCTTCGAATAGAATTCTTTTTCATTTGTGGAGAAAATGCTTGCATATCAAATAAATATATATATATATATATATATATATATATATATATATATATATATATATATATATATATATATATATATATATATATATATCAGTGCCGGATTAGCCACGTAGCAAGAGTAGCAAATGCTACGGGCCTCGCGACTTGGGGTGCCACGCGCTCCAACGCCTGTCTGACAGGAAAAAAGTTTAGATAAGAGTAAAATATCTTACATGCCTTAAACGCGAAGCGCTTAGGCTATGCTTCACTCATACCTGAAAATCTAAAACTCGATTTCGTCACGTTAAATCGTAGGTATAGGTTGTATAATACCTACCACGAGAAACGTTGGTGTCAAAATCTACAAGAATAATTTAAAGTTGTACTACATTTCTTAAAATTGAGCGCTGGTCGCACCAGTTACCTATGTGTTTGTACTACTTACACTGCACTACACACAAGTTTGTAGCACTGCAAAACTAACAAGGAAATTATCTGATATTGTCACCGATCGAGCTAGTCGTAAACCCCGAACAAATAAAATAGGATTTTATTGACTATCAAACTATTAGAATTTGATGTACATTTATATTTGGCAAAACGTAAAAAACTGTAAAAAGCTCTTTAGATGTTAGTCTAGCATTGTATTTTAGTTGCATCAGTTTACATTCCACCATATTATTGTAACACCAACACTTGTGACCCTCTGGCGAATGAAAAAGAGTGGACGAAGTTTCTAGTCAGTTCTCATGGCTCAACCCCAATCAGCTAACTGACAGTTGGCAAATTTGCTCAAATAGCTCTTTCACAAGTATCATGGATGTCATTTACTTACATGAATATAAATTTAAATTTGATTGTGCGTATGTAGCTTTGATTGTACTTGTAATGAATATTCAAAATAATATACGATCTATTTTATTACCAAAGTTAAAAAAAGCCAACCAGTTTGATTTGCAAAAGTAATAAATAAAATTTAGTGAGTTTATTTCAAAAACTGGTATCATTAGGTACACGCACACAGATATACGTGTTCCTACATAGCCGCTCCGGGTTGTCACGCACACACATTTTCGGTTTTATTATCTAATCGGAGTTTAAATACCATAAACTTGAGAGCCTAAAGCAAACCAAGGGCCTCTTGGCCGAATTTGCTACAGGCCCCGCGCTGGCCTAATCCGGCACTGATATATATATATATATATATATATATATATAAATATATATATATATATATATATATATATTATATATATATATATATATATATATATATATATATATATATATATATTTATATATATATATATATATATATATATATATATATATATATATATATATATATATATATATATATATATATATATATATATATTATATATATATATATTATATATATATATATATATATATATATATATAATATATATCATATATATATATATATATATATATATATATATATATATAAACACGAATCATAGTAACTATTTGAATAATTCTAGAGAAAATTTTTGTTATTATTCAGATATTAGACTTCTATAAACCTCTGATATTTTGTTACTGCTGTTGTTTAGCCTCGTTAAACTGCAGGGCTACCAAAAGGTAAGTTATAACATTACCAATTATCTGAAAAAAATTGATTGTATGAGCAAATGTTTGTAACAGATGAAAGATGAACAACACAAAGATAATAATTATTCATAAAATGAATACTTTAAATTCAAAGAAAGAAAGAAAATTCAAGTTATTTTTCAAGAAATTAATCTCTTCAACTGAGTGGTCATGCTTCATATAATATTGATGGTGGCCAATAGTTTTTGAATTTAAAGAATTTTTAAAGATTTGTTGGTCATTAATTTCTTTTTTGTATCATACTGCGTTTTCCTTTGTTGGATATTTATGGAAATTTCTTATTTCTCTTGACAAGCTGTTATTTTGAAAAAAAAATCAGAATGAATTTTATTATACTTCACATGACATTCTTTGACCTGTTGCAATCACAAAACGCATTAAAGATGGTATATAGCCGAAAGTACTCTGTTCAATAGTTTCATAGAATTAAATTACACGTTAAATAGACATTCAATTATTCTCATTATAAGAATTCATTATAGATGACCAACTAAGTGAAATAATGACTCTTACTGGAGCTAAAAGCCATGGTCCAACGTTTATGATTCCTCCAGCTGACAAATATCTCTTATTATCCAACCACTGAAGCATTAATGCTAGAACCTGAAAAATTCAATTTGCTATAACAAATCTGAAGAATCTCTGTTGAATTGTCAAAGAATCATTTCGAATTAGAAAAAAACGAGTAAGCTCCGTCACTAAGGTCCTATTTCCCTCTCATTTCTTTTTTATATACAAATTCTCTGTTGGAGCTAGTGTTTTTTCTAGTCTCCTTAGTATTCATTTTTTATAGTTTAATCAAGGTTATATTGATGAAATGTAGAATGTCATAATAATAAAAAAAAAAGACAATTAATAAAGTCTGTCAATAATTTATTATCCTTAAATTAGTATTATATGATCGAATCACTGTTTAATATCAATAGGTTATGGACCTTACGCTTTAATTAATATTCAATATTGTTTTCCCGCTGATTTGGAGTTTGAAAGCTGTTAAAAAAATTTCCGAAAATTCGAGTGAAGACATCAAGACAAAATCCCTAAAATATGGCAAGTTTTGATGCATTTCGAGTACAAAACGGACTTTTAGAAGGCAAGTCAAACTGGATTACTTGGAAATACCGCATAATGATTTTGCTAAGGAGAGTTTCAGGAGCGATAGAGCTGTTGGAAGGAAAATTAGTTCTACCCAAAGACTTATCTGAAAGTGCTAAAGCAGAAGAAAAGAAACGGTGGCTGAATACAATAAAGTGGATAGAAACGTATTAATTATACTTACCACAAATATTACCGAAGAAACGTTGACCAAAGTGATGAGATACACGACTGCTTACGAAGTTTGGCTAGAACTGCACAGATTATTTGACGGAAGTATTGAGGATAAGACGTATAATTCATGTACTCAGTTTTTCTCATTTAAAAGACAAGAGAAAGATGGTTCAGTGTGTGTTGGTCAAGTAAGATATGCAACCAAGCTGCTTGAAAGATTTAACATGGAAAACTGCAAACCTGTCTCTACTCCAATCATAAAGGAAAATATCCAGTTAGGGAAGGAAGACGAAAAAGTATCAACTGAAAATTTTCCATACAGAGAAGCAGTTGGTGCTCTTTTATACCTAATGACAGGAACAAGACCCGACTTGGCTTATGCAGTAGGCATAGCTTCAAGAAATCTTGAAAACCCCACGAAAGAAGATGTTATCAGAGTGAAAAGGATTTTCCGATACATTAAAGGAATCCTACATTTTGGACTGAAGTATGTGGCAGGGACTGGAAGATTTTTGGAAGCCTTTAGCGATGCAGATCATGCTGGTGATTTAACAACCGGTCGTTCTACTACTGGAGTTATCTGCATGTACGCTTCTTCTGCTGTATCTTGGATGAGTCAACGTCAACCTTCTGTAGCCATATCAACGACTGAGGCTGAGATATTTGCTGCGAGCGAAGCCGCAAAATAAGTTGTGTGTTTAAGGAGACTCTATGAAGAAGTCCTCGAACTAAATCAGATTCCAACAGTGATGGTAGATAATGAAGCCGCAATCAAGCTAGCTCAGAATCCAGAATTCCATCGAAGAACGAAGCACATTAGAACGAGACACATCTTCGTGCGAGAAATGGCGTGTAATGAGATGCTAGATATCAAGAAGATATCCACTACATTGCAAGTAGCTGATGCTTTGACTAAACCTATATTTAGACCACGTTTAGAAAAGCTTCGAGATAGTATGGGATTAGTCAAACTATCAAATGAGGGAAGGTGTTGGAGCTAGTGTTTTTTCTAGTCTCCTTAGTATTCATTTTATAGTTTAATCAAGGTTATATTGATGAAATGTAGAATGTCATAATAATAAAAAAAAGACAATTAATAAAGTCTGTCAATAATTTATTATCCTTAAATTAGTATTATATGATCAGAATCACTGTTTAATATCAATATTCTCAACCTTCTGAGTCAATTTGGAGATGCTAAAGAGAATCTTAACTACAAGAACGCATGCATTTTCCACAAAAAAATTAATGGCGATTACAGAAAACATTTGAAACCTGCAAATAACACCTCTATAACAAAACGAATTTCATAATAAAAATTATTGCTGTAAAAGAAATTAATTTATTTCAACATCTTTTGCCACTCAAATTCGTTAACTGTACCTACTACAAGTAGGACTAAACCTTATTGTCTTGTGTCTTGACTTGACATTAATTCGTGGTAAACCATGCTTCGGACTGAAACTTACATAAAATTTTCTTAATGAGTAGTGATCAAAGCGAAGTGTCTTTTACGAGCAAGCTTCAGATCAGGATTGTTTTCATCGCATGCATGTTAGAAAGTTCATTTCAAATAAACCAAGTAAAAAAATTAACCACCCAAGAATGTTTGTCAGTGTTGGAGGTAGTAAAAGCCTCAACTCTCCTTGATGTAGAATATTCAATTGCTAGTTTACCAGGAAGACATCATTTATGCGTCAGTCGCATAGTGAGACGACATAGTGAAAAGAGATCGTACAATCGCAGACCAGGGCATGGGTGAAAACGTGCGAAATTGATGATCGTTTTATGAGACATATGCTCTCAGAGATAGAAGAGTCACCATCAATCTGTTGAAAAAATTCATTAGCAGATGTTCACAAGCGGACTGTCAATGATTGGAAACATGTTCTGTTCTCTGAGGAAACCAGAGTTGGTCTTAAAGCAACAGATGGACGAGAGCGTAAAAGGCGAAAGCCAGGAGAAAGGTTTTCTTAAAAAGTACCCTTTTGTGGTAGCTCTAAAATGTTTTGTGGCGGAACGGTCTTGGCCCCTATAGATATGAGTGCCCAATATTATTACCCCGAGGCGAAGCTAAAGGGGTTATAGTCTCGCGACAAAAAGTTGGGATCTGGGGGGATTTTAAAAATTCCAACGGATATCGATAAATCACATACGATTTCATAAGAAAATTGCTTTCAAAAATTTTTCCCCATGAAGAATAAAAAAATTATAGCGTTTTTTAGATTGGCATTACGACATGCACATGCGCCGAGGGGTTTTATCATTCCTAATGCTACGCAGTAGGGTGTCCGGATTTTTTGCCTTCCGTTCCGTTGTTTGGATATGAATGAAAGAGAACATCTATGAGACTATCTTAACAAAAATATTTGAAGTAGTAGACCACCTCTTGCTAACAACAATCAACTCATAGGTGCTGTTATAGAAGAATTGGTGAATATTCTGCAAGCTTTTGTGGAAAATTTGATAACAAGCACGTCGCGTCGCATACATGCTTTGATGAGATGCAAAAGAGGACCTACATGGTACTAGGGTTGATTTAGATAAATTTATTCTGTTTTACTGACTTATAGTGTTATAGAGCCTTAATCTTGCAGTTTCAATTTTTTATAACAATGTATATATATATATATATATATATATATATATATATATATAGGTATATATATATATATATATATATATATATATATATATATATATATATATATTATACATACATACATATTATATAAATCGAGGAAATCAATATTTTTCTGTTATTTTGGATGTTCTGTACAAATTTTTCTTCAAATTATTCACTTTAGAAATTTGTATCTATTTTTCATACCATCTCACATCTTACGCCACTATTTTCGATTATCACACTCTCCTATAGGGAAATTTATTTTGTTTTTCATTATATTATATTTGTTAAACTGAGTTCTTAGACCATTTCTTTCAAAATTTTTACCTTTTGCTGAGTTTCCATTGACAAATTAACAATTCTTGATTTTCGAATAACTTCCAATGGTTGTTGAGACTAAAATTTTCCAGAGTTCTGTGAAATATTTCCACACACAGGTATCAGGTACTTACATTTAATAGGAGTTGATTTCCCATAAGCATATAGCCCAACAATTTCGCTGATCTTACTGTTAACCCTATAATATAATGAATCCTTTCCCTTTTATTACTTGTGACACTATAATCAGAAGCGGTACAAAGCCTGTACAGGTAATACATTGTGGTATATAAACTTGAAGTAACAACAACTAAAATTGATAAACCCATAGCCCTGTTGAACTCATGGATTATTCTTTCGAGGCGTTGGTTGAACGTCTCCAAATGATGTAGCTAAAAAATTAATTTAAAGAATAATTCAGATATAAAAATTTATTGCTTGAAATGTGAATCTCACAAGATGATACAATTCCCACCAAGAGCGTCGCAAGACAATGAGCCAGGAAAGGGGCAACATGTTAGATGAAAACTATGAATTGTAGATAAAATAAATACAATCTGTAAAGTTGCAATAGTTTTCTAAAAAACAATTCAATAAAAACTTCTTGGATTTTATTGCAAAAGAGTGGAAAGAGCCACCCTGTCGACGCTTGGCGAAGCCCTTGATTTCCATATTCGAAGCTATTTACTCTAATAATTATCATGTGCTTCTCTAAACTCTATTCGTGTCTCTGTTTTGGCATTTTTGTGTTGGTTTCCATGAGATTTGCTTTTAAAAAACTAACTGTTTTGCTCTGATTTGATTATCAATTTTTATCACTTTTTTCCCGTTATTAATTTTCAGCACAACCAAAGACCTTGCGGCCTTTGAGCACAACACACTAGATTGCAAGGTCGATGATTTTACAAAGCTGAGGGATTGTCATCTGGGAGTTACGCCACATAGGGCATGAAGATCTACTCGTGATATTTGCGTTGTAATAATATTATCAACAATATGTTTTTTAAGAACAACATTCTTAGGTTTCAATCCTGTTCATAAACAAATTTCGGTCAAACACGGAATGTCGAAACCATTCAAATGTCTGTAAAAATAAATGTGAGATCGTGAAAGAAAATAACATATATATATATATATATATATATATATATATATATATATATATACATACATATGTATGAGTTTATTTATATATGATGTACACATTCTTAGATCTCAAAAAAAAAAATTACTGAGCCTACAATTATTTTCGATAATTAAATTCATTCAATAAATAAATTTTTATAACAAAAAGTAAGAATATACATCTATATATATATATATATATATATATATATATATATATATATATATATATATATATATATCTATATATATATATATATATATATATATATATATATATATATATATATATATATATATATATATATATATATATACATATATATATATATATATATATATATATCTATAGGTAATAAAAAAATAGTTTTAAGGAATATATTAAAAAATTTTATTACGAAAATAATTATGTCCTAGAAATGCGTAGGTACACCAGTTATACATTGCACAGTAGAAATGACTTGACTCATAAATGTTTTGAAAATTAGAAACATTTACATCATACTTGACTACACCTTTACTTGTTGAAGCATCGTCGAACCAGGTCGAAAATATCTTTTAAATAAAAGACATCTCTAGAATTTTAGCTGGAAATGTATAACCATATGATTTGAAAAAACTTGCGTACTTGAACATTTCTTACAAAATATTATCTAGTTATAATGGTTAGATAATAATAATAATAATAACTTTATTTCAAGGAATCCTCATGTTAATAAAGATCAAAATGAAATAGACGTCACAAAAAGTATAACTACATAAGTTTAGCAGCTTCAAAGTATTACGGCATCTGGAAAAACAAATTTTAAATTCATCATGCTTCGAAAAATAACCTTAAAATTGAGCATGCAGTCCATGTATCTGAAACGCATGAATATAAATTGAATTCAGATATTTATGAGGAAGACACAAATGCTATTTTATGCTCATATTACAGATATTACCTTAGGTATCATTGTATCATCTTTAGTTAACGACGCAACGACAACTTCTGTGCATTGAAGAGGTGAATCATCGTAATTTTTTTCTTCAGACTGAATATATAAACAATGCATTACTCTTGACGTCATTTTTGCTAAATATCTATATTTCGATACGATCAAGAAATTCAACCCGAAAACTATAATAACTTCAACCGTTGTATATAGGATTCCAGTACTTCTCATCATGATGATAGGTGTGGTATCTGAAACGAGAAATGATCGAAGAAATTGAAAATTCACTTACCTAGATTGAATAGGAAAATAATATACACTGATTTGACTGTTTTTTGTTCATGGTTTCTCATAAATTATTAGAATTTTTTTTCATTCAGAAAAAATCATCAAAAATAAGTGACATTTTGAGTAAATGAATACTCTTGTAAGAGTACTTGAGTTAATTTGTAAGAATAATAGGGTCTCTTTAGTCTGGCTTCCCGGTCACTCGGATATCAAGGGGAAAGAAAAGGAGCACAAACGCCATTTACTGGCCCAGAACCTTTCTGAGGTATAGAAAAATATAACTATAATGCCCGCCACATACGCTACGGTAGACCGGAGAGGTCTACCTGTGCAGGTATACCTGCGCAGGTAGACCGGAGCGTGTGTGGATGTATTCCGGTCGCCTGCGCAGGTCGCGTCATTTTTTTCTATTGTCACACGTCAATGCATGCAAATGGCTCCGTCAGATTTAACAAAAAAGTTATTGAAGATTTTATTGAAATATATAGGACTCATCCATGTCTTTGGCAAATAAAAATTCAAGAGTACCATGATAGAGACAAAAAAGAAGCCTCTTATAAATTACTAATAGCAAAATTGAGAGAACTTGAGGCAGATGCGACAAAAGCAACACAAGGCCTATAACATGTTTCAGGAATAATTTCTCCAAGCGCTTGAGGTGAAATAACTGCTGAAAATTTTAGGTCCTCATAATTTCTGCCTGTTGCTAGAAATCTCAAAGTAACAGTTAATCTTTCGTAAGGAGATATACTATTTCTCATAACTGTATCTTTTTTTTTATCATAGGAGTAACCATTGTAAGTAATTTCAGGTATGTTCTTTCGTCCATTCTGAGATAATTTTTAAAATCTTCAGGTTGGAATTTCAATTCATTCAATAAGTTGACGTGACTATAAGTTCGCCTTTTCAATAGCCAAAGCTTACACCATTTTTTTCGCACCTTTTCCACTGTTTTTTCATATTTTTTCTTCAAAATAAACGCTAGGCCTATCAATGCCAGTATGTCATCGTCTTCAATCGATGACATCGGGAAAAGAAATGAAAACCGCTACGGTATACCGGAACGTCCCCACACACGTACACAGACCTGCGCAGGTATACCTGCACAGGTAACCTATCCGGTCTACCGTAGCGTATATGGCGGGCATAACAGAGAATTTCGGGAAAAGGCGGAAACCGAAATAGAAAATCTCTGGCGGAATCTTCCAGGGATGGATCACTCCAAAAAGTTCTTCCGGAAATTTAAATCTGCGAGATCCAAAGGATATATGGATCTCAGTAAGAATAAACTACTCCTCCTCACTGGCTTCCTTACCGGAAACTGTTGCCTTAGGAAGCATCTGATGAGAATAGGTTTATCAGAAACTGACTAGTGTAGATTCTATGGGGAGGAGGAGGAAACGCCTATTAACCTGGCTACAGAATGCGTCGCCATTGCAAGCCAACGAAAGAAATGCTTTGGTCAAGAAACTTGTAGGAGTGAGGACATAACCTCATCGAAGCCTTCCCAGATATTGGAGTTTATGAATACTCTAGAACTAGAAGGCGAGCTCTAGGTAGATGGCGTAGTACAGAAAACAGCTCTTATGTACAATAGACTACAAGGTCACAGTGCAACATAACCCTAAATTAAATAAATAAATAAATGAGTATCTTAAGCAAATATAACAGTTTTCTGCACGAGTCTGGTAACACAGGAGTTTGGGAATATGCTTTTCCCACGAATTATACATACTATTTTTTCTCCGATCGTTGATTTACATTTAAAAAATTAATTAAAAAATATTTCATCCAAGATGTAATCAAGTAAGTTTAAATAGGTTTCTCTATGTTCATATTGAAATATAGAAGTGGTAACCATGGAAATTACTCTCTTATGACAAAAGTAAAATAATTTTAAAGCCGGTTTTGTTTGATTCGTTGTATTTTATAAGGAATTAAAAAAGAATTAGTAAACATGAACACTGATAGTGATTATTTGTTGTCTTGCACGGCTCCTGAACTAGTAGAAGCCGCGAACGCGGCTTCACTTAATTTACTTCCGGTGAAATCCAGAGAGAAGTATGAACTTGCGTACCAACGCTTCATGGATTTTGGCAGAAAAAACAACAGTTTATCCTTTTCTGAGAATGTACTGATGGCGTATGTTGCTGAATTGCCTAAAACAATGAAATCTTCGACGTTGTGGGCACATTATTCTATGCTTCGATCAACTTTGTCTGTTAAAAATAATATCAATATTGCCCAGTACCAAAAACTGAGAGAATTTTTAAAACGTAAAACTACAGGATACAAAAAATGTAAATATTAACAACAATTATAAAAATTAAAACCATACTCTGTTTCATTTTAATGTAATAATCCATTTGTAACATTACCGCACGCTACAGCAGTGCGGTAAGAATATTACCGCACTGTTATTTTCTAATTGCTTAGCAACTGACCACTATTCTGGAATGTTGAGCTTTGCGTATAGAAAACAGGTCAAAATAGTTTCATTTTTCCCACGATCGGAGAAAAACATACTTACCTAGTAATTGTATATCCGTTTTGTCACTCCTGAGCAGAGCAACATGTACATGAGACAAAAAAAGACAGATATAAGTTCCAAGAGAAACGATTATAACAATTCGCAACTTTTCTTTGAACAGTTTCGCTTCGTCAGGAAATCCTTGCATTTTCGATATTGTGTTCAAGATTTCACAGATTCGCTTGGATGAAACAGTTCCAACAATAACTGTTATGACAGTCTCCATATCGGACATGAAGTATCCAATAGTCATAACATACCTATAAAAAATGAATTAGCTGGACTGAAAATTTTAACTGAATACAATAAACTTGGCTTATTTATTTGAAACTATTCAGAGGATGCGTTTTTCTATCACTTTTTGAATAGGCGTGCATAAAAATGGATGTAACGGTGCGTTTTCACCAAAATTGTTGGCAATTCCCCAGAAAATCACCAACTTTTGTTTCCATTGTGTCCACACCGACATGCACCGATGGAAGAATTTATTAACCATAAATAACTTCATTTGGTTAGAAACAATTTATTCATTTATCAAATATGAAAAAGTATTTTTCTAACATTATTAACAGTAAATACTTTTTTTGGAGTAAATATTTCTTCTTCATATACGGTACGATGTGAATATTATTCACGTTGCTGTCCAAAGACTTTTTCCACATGACAGGAATGCCCCCATGACAAAATGGCATATGATATATTTGAGTGGGGTGTATGGGGTCCATCAACATCTAGGACCCAAATGTCAACCCCACCTGCACGAGTGGCTAAATCTGCCCGGTACACCCTGCTAGATAACAAACGGGGCTCTGGCGACCCAGCATCGGGGGGTATAGCCTGATACCAGTTGTCCCGAGGTAACGGGGCCGACGCGGCTGGGCTAATCACCCGCGCATTGTAAAAAGATTCAGAGAAATATTATGAGCCTCGGAAACGGACGGTCACAACGAAGACGACAGGAGAGACACAGGATTAGATTTGGAACATGGAACATCACATCTCTTACAGGGAAAGAATGCGAAATTATAGACGAAATGGAGAAATACAAGATTCAAGTACTGGGAATCTCAGAAATTAAAAAGAAGGGAAATGGTTTCAAAAACATGGACAAGGGGTATACTCTAAGATATGCAGGCACACCAGTAGGAAATAAAACAACAGAAGGGGTAGGAATACTCCTCAGCAAAGAGATTGAACCAAAAGCAACCAAATGGGAAGCCGTAAACTCCAGAATTATAACAGTAAATCTACAACTTGATGAGAAGATTGGAATAATCCAAATATACGCTCCCACGGAAAATGCCGCTGTACAAGACAAAGAAACTTTCTATGAAGACCTACAAAGAACCATAGAGAAAATGCAAAATGAAAATAGACACGTAGTTATTATGGGGGATTGGAACGCCGATATAGGAAATAACATGGAACATGGACACGGAACAATGGGAGGTCAAGGACTGGAGGGTGAAGTAAACGAAAATGGCGAGAGAATGCTTGATTGCTGTATAACGAACCAACTGCTGATAGGTAATACATGGTTTAAACACAAAACAATACACAAAATAACATACGAAGCAGAAGAGCTAGGCCACAAAAGCTTGATAGACATCACGTACACGAGAAATATGAGATATGCGGTGAATGATGTAAAGGTAATAAGAGGGGAGGAGTTAAATACGAAACACAGACTGGTGATTGCTGACACGAACATTAGGAAACCGCTCAAAGAACGAAATAAAAGCTATACAAAGATCAAATTAGAAACTTTAGAAAACCCTGAAAAAGGGCAAGAATATGAGAACAAACTAACCGAAAACCTAAACAACTTAGAAGAGCAAGAAGCCCAAGAAGGAAATATTTGGACCTTAAATAAAAGATGGAAGGCCTTCAAAGAAACCCTATTAAAAACAGCAAAGGATGTCTGTGGAGAAAAAAAGATAACAGAAGATCCAACACATAAGAGAACAAAATGGTGGAACCAAGAAGTGAAGAATAAAATTAAGACTAAAAAAGAAGCCTGGAAGAAATACATAGTAGATAAAACTGTACAAAATAGAAGAGAATACCTGGTAAAACGAAACGAAGCAAAGGAAGCGGTAAAACAAGCAAAAAAAGACACATGGGAGGAATTTGGCAGGAAGATAGAAGACAACTACATAGAAAACCAAAAACAATTTTGGAATATAGTCAAGCGCCTAAAGGGAAATAGAGCACCGAAAGTGCAAAATATTAGAGATGAAACAGGAATATTGCAAACGAGAACAGAATAAATATTGAAAGCATGGAAAGATTACTATGCAATAAAATTTAAAGATGAAGAAACGGAGAGCAGAAGAACAACAGCTCCAGGAAGGATATGACAATCAAGGCAATGGGGAAGAAAAACCAAAAATGGTAAGGCAGCCGGGGAAGATAATGTAGCCCCAGAAATGTTAAAAAAAGGTGGTCCGATTATAACTAAATGGATGAAAAAGATAGTACAACAAGCATGGAATACAGAACAGATACCGAAAGATTGGGAAAAGAACATTATAGTACCCATACATAAAAAGGGAGACACCACAAATAGAGACAATTACAGGGCGATATGTTTATCATCGGTAGCACTAAAAATATACACAAGAATAGTTGAAGAAAGATTGAGAAACGAAACAGAAAATAAATTGGAAGAAGAACAAACGGCGTTTAGACCAGGAAGACAAACGCAAGACTATATATACACAGTAAGGGCCATAATCGAAAAACTACTAGAAAAGAAAAAAGATATCTACCTGCTTTTCCTTGACCTAAAAGGAGCTTTCGACCAGGTACCACATAAGTACATCTGCAAAGCACTAGAAGAACTAGAAGTAAGCTCAAAACTACGAAGGATCATAAAGAACATGAACGATAACGTAACCGGAAAGATAAGATTAAATAACCAAATATCGGAAGAATTTCAAATGGAAAGGGGTATCAAACAGGGAGATAGTTTAAGCCCGCTCCTGTTTGTGATATACATGGACTATATAAACAAAAAATGCAAAACAGAAATAAGAAACACACACATAGGATACCACAAATTAACACCAGTAATGACTCAAGACCTAATATACGCCGATGATATCTTACTTAATATGTTAAAAATAAAGCTGAACATGATGAAAAACAGCCGAGCGCGTAAGAGTAGTTGGCAAGGGGAAGTATGACATTCGAAAGCCTCGGAATTTTGAACATGACAGTAATTTCTAAACGTTGTCAGATAATAATTGTAAACCCCCACTCTTCAACTACTCTCACGCGCTCGGCCGTTTTTTGTCATGTTCAGCTTCATTTTTAACATATTTCTCAGCGTTTTTATGAAAAACCAAGATGAACGTTTTGAACTATGAGAATTCTACTTTCAAAATCTTTTTAGTAAATTGAAATCGGACCATACCTGTCGCATTCAGGTCTGCTGGAAAATTGCATAGTAACATAATCAAATGGCCACAGATCAAAAACGATGCATCGGACAGTTCCTGATCTTCGCACAAATGAAGTTTATATCAATAGCTAATACTGGCCCGAGAATCTACGCTACAATTTGAAAAATAAGCGAGTTAAGAATTTTTGAAAACACTGCATTTTGGCCGGTTTTTTCCGATTTCCTCTCAAACTAAGGGTCTGATCGAGTCGTCCTACTTCTCATTTTCTTCGTCTTTTCAGTTTCTACAATTAGTCTCTTGAAACCATCACGATTACTCCGATAGTTTCATTTTTATAAGCAAAAAACTAAAAAAAATGCAATTTTTTGCATAAAATTGTTGACAACAAAGTTATAAATAATAATGTCGAGTGAAAAACATATCACTATATCATATATATATCTTAATATTTCACTTTCCAATTTTTTCATGCTAAACAACCGACTTTTGTGCATAACATAGCCATAACATAGATGGGGCAGGTTCGGACATTTGAATTGGGGCACATTCGGACTGTCTGGAAGTCCCCATGGACGTGTCCGCAGCTGTCCCATTAATATTTATATTGAATAAACTGTATTTTTCCTTTTTTTAAGTGACTAGTTTTTTGTTAAGAATGGTCAGGACATACATCAGGAAGACGAACAAACCAGAAATTTCAGAGGAAACGATCAAAATTACCATTTCAGATGTAATTTCGAAAACAATATCAACTGCGGCAGGCCGCAATTTCATTTGGCGTAAAGAAGTCCACACTCCATGGTGAAGTAACCCTAACCACGAAGCGAGGAGCCTTGTCATATTCCGGAAACAAAGCAAGCAATGAAGAATCACCCAGTTGTTCAAAATCTGTTACACGCCAGGTATTTTTAATGAAAGAGGAAAATTCAACTGGAAAAATATCTTAAGAAATCTTCCCAAACTCTGTACTGTTTAACGTATGCACCGACGCGAAAATTTGCCTATGAATATGCATTCAAACCGCAAAAGATTTTCTCTCCCAAATGGCACGAACAAAAGATGGCTGATATCGAATGAATGAAGTCATTTATGAAGAGTCACCCACAACTTTCACTTCAAAAGCCTGAAAATACAAGTGTTGCCAGAGCGTCTGCCATCAACAAGCATAATGCTAATTTTTTAAATACTACGCCGAGATTCAAAATAAATATAAATTTAAACTAAGCCGTATATGGAACACCGACGAAACCGGTGTTTCCACCGTGATGCAGGCACCCAGAGTCATTGTTTTCAAGGGTTGTTGGTCAATGCGTTTCTGCTGAAAGAGGCACACTTATGACATGGTTCCTGGGTCAATATGTTATGTCTCAACAACAACCTAGACCAGCTTGACCAGAACTTAGACGAGATGGATCATCAAGCTCACATAAAGCTTCCATATCTATTAGCACAAGCAAGACTTCATATCCTAGCTACGATATTGATCTCAATCAAGCTTCTGGATCTATACTGACAAACAATTTATTCTAATTTTTAGAATACAATGTTGTTTGCTATGATTCTAATTTTTACTGTTCTGTGTCCGAATGTACCCCGTGCATGTCCTGAAGTACCCCAGGTTGGGGCACTTTCGGACAAATGTAACTTTTTTTTGTTATTTTTTTTACAAAAAAACCGTCGGTTGTTTTTTCAGTTCGGCTCTTAAAAGAGATGCATAACATACCAAAGCACCTGGTAACAAATGTTTCTCATCCCGCATTCTTGAAATGCGATTTTAAACTTTCCTTAACCAAAACCGTCCGAAGGTGCCCCCCTCTACCCTAGTTACAATGCGGACAATGATTCCAAGTTATAAAATGAATTTCACAGTGATGTCTATGAAATAAAGATGTAGAATAGATTATGTTATATTATTGATTTTTATAAATTCTGTTTATGTCGCAGCTCAACATCACATCGAGTTCGCTACAATTTTAGTAATTGAAGGAATTGCCCCAACGATGTATGTATTAAATGAGTAGGTAAATCAATAAAAATAGAATTACTTGATCAAATCAGCCGCTACTACGTTATAATTTATGATGAACAAAAACAAAACATGATTATACTATGTATTATCACAAAATAGTTAAAAATATATACTGCTATTTCAATTTCAGTCATACGACCACTATCGGGCAAACTGAGTTTAGAATTAAATGAAAATGTTTTCAATGCTAAAGATAACATCAAACTTGAAAATTCAGGATTTTACAAGTTGATTTGTTCTGTATGCAGAGTGTATATAGGTCAGACTGGTGGATCGTTTAAAACAAGATTCAAAGAACACCAACCACCTTTTTTTTAATGAAACAGATTTAACGTTTTCAAACTTTTGCTGCGAAAATCACAACCCATCTCCACAAATCGATGATTTCCAAATTATGCAATAATTGCCGAAAGAGTCAAATTGAGTTATTTAGAATCATTGGAAATTTTCTAACTCAATCATAATACAAACGGCAATGACCAGATTGACTTGATTTATTCTCATATATTTGTAACATTCAAACCGAAAGGTATTTCAAGAACTTTTAAATTAAAAAGTTGAGAATCCCATCTAATGTATACCTACTCTTGGAAGGCCATTATCTCTATTAACCCAACCAGGAAAAAGGAAACACACGTGTTTTATTAATCCCTGAAGTATGTGTCAGGGAGGTGGGCAGCTTGAGTTTGGGATTAACTCCTTCAGCCAGATCAGAGGATACACTTGTGTGTACAAGTGCATTAAGGATAGGTGAGACGGGCTATTTATGGAACATAGGAAGTGTGGGTAGGGTTCAGAGGATTAATACTAGCCCAGCATTCGCCTTGTAAGTTTGCAAGCAGTGACTTACATTACCATGAGGAAACCTCTGAAAAAAACTCATGGCCCCAGGGTTCGAACCCGAAACCTCCCAAATACTAGCCAGCGTACGCTTAGTACTTGACTAACTAGCTTGATAAAAAACCCAACCAGTATTTCCTAGAGAGTTAATAGATTTGTCGCTACCCCCACCCTACTTGGTAAGATGCCGTGAGATTTTTTCGACCCTCACCCCCTCCTCAAATCTCACGTGAGATTTTTCAAAATGCGTGTTTGTTATGTCAATGAGTTAAACTGTGCTCGACTCCATTAGATTTATTTGAAAAAACAATTCTCTTATAATTTTTTCTATTTAAGAGTAGTATTTGAGATTTTTAATCACGTAGCATAGAATCACAATAAGATTTAATAATAAATAGGAAATCTGTTAGAGAATATTCTCTCTTATTCAATCCACGGAGACTCATGTATGATCTCAAGAGTGACTACTACTTTAACACTTTTTATTCCGCCATAACTTCAATAAAAAATTATATTACTTCAAGTAAATTAGTAATATTTTATACAAATGTGGAGAAAATAAAATTAATAATAAAACAATGGTTGTAATAAAACATACAGAATTTTTTTTTAGTGAAAATCATTAGTGCGTCGTTTGTTTATTATAAAAGGGTATGGCATTATTTTTTTATGAATAATCGTCACATCGTAGTTTATTTTTTTCAATAATATTTAACGAATTATGTTTGAAAAATACTTCTTCATATTTATAATGAATAAATTGTTTCCAAACAAATGAATTTATTCATAGTTCTTCTATCAGTGCATAATTAAACCACGATGATTATTATTATATATGCCATATATTATTAGCCATATTTTAGTGGAGAAACATTTTTTACTTAATTAACCTAGTTTTCTCGCAATTTGCTACTGTTTCTTGAAAAAAAAAATTACGTGATATTTATTGATATTTACATTCAACATAATTCAACATAATTTCTCAAGAAAATATAAAACAAAAGCGGAAGTAGTCTAAATATATGGCTAATTTAACTTATCCTATAACATGGCGATCAGAAAAAGCTTGGAATTTCCAATATATGAATCTTGGTAATATTGTCAACTTTAGAAAGGCATTATAAGTTAGATCAAGGCTGCCCAACCTTTTTAACATTAGGGCAAAATGAACAATTCAAATATCACAGGCGGACCACTGATAGTTCGTATTTTCGTTATTTCTTAAAACAATAAGCCTAACTTAAATTTTTTAAATTGTGGAATGAAAGAAATGTAACATTCTGAAATACTTGTTTAATTTGATAAAGTTGAATTCTATAAGTTCAATTAGAATAATAATATAAACTGTATATTCTGCCAATTGAAGAAATACTTACAATTACAAAAAATTAAACTCAAACTGAGAAATTGGCACAATTAATGTAATTTCTGAAATTGTTTCTGTTTCAATAATTTTCTTAATTGGGCGTCAAATCAGATGTTGACAGTAACAAAAAATCAGAAAAAAATGTGTTGCTCAGTTAGGGACATGCGGTATTTATTTTTCATATAATTCGGATTTGAAAAAATCTTTTAACAAACATATGTTGAACCGAAACTACTTGAAAATTGAAAGGCCAGGTCAGTTATTGCAGGAAAATTTTCTTTTGGTACCAGTTTCCAAAAATTTACAAACTCTTTTTAAGAAGTTTCTAACTTTAAAGATATTTTTTCTGAAAAAAGGTTTTTAGTGCACAATGATATTGCAGATTTGTGAGTTTCAACTGGATATTAGCAATATTTCAATCAAACTGATCGTAAGAGGATTCACAAAAATTTGTAAATTTGTTTTTATACTTTCGAAGTCCTGGAATCTGCTCTCAAACGACATAAATAAGCATCTTATTTTAGATTCGTACTTAGTTCAACGGATAGTGTGTAGTGTCGATATTGAGCTTCTCTTTCAAATCTTTGAGTGTAGGAAAGTGGTCAATATTTTCATTGGCTTAATTCATTAAGAACATATTTAATTCAGCTTTGAATTCTCTTATCAAAGTACAGATGTAACTCTTCATATTCGCTCATAGGTATCTTCTTCAAATAAAACCCTGAATTGACGTATGTGGAGAGCTTTCGCACGTAATTAAGTTATGCAGCGTACTACTGGGTCCATAATATCATCCAACTGCATGTCCTTTTGAAAGGCAATTTTTAAACTGGCTTACGCGGGCGGCGGGCCTTTCGAAATACGTCCGTGGGCCACTTCGTGGCCCGCGGGCCTGGGGTTGGGCAGCCTTGAGTTAGATTTTGGACTAAAAATATTCATATTTTCGTTTTAACTGGCACCGCCCCCCCTTCCAATAATAAGGAAATTATTAGTTAGAACAGACAATCAACATTTGCACCTTTCTGAAGACACTCTAGCTCTGATAATGTTATTTAGAGCAATATTAAAAATCTTCATAAAATAGAGAATTAAATACATACAGAATGTTAAATTTTCAGTTTCGAAATATTAGTAAGTACTAGTTTAGTACTGTATTACTATAGGAGGCACTGTATTAGTTATTTTGAAATACTCAAATATTTTTATATTTATTATTTTATAATACTTCAATATTTTTAAAGCATTAACTTTGAGATGTTGTTCTTATTTAATGAACCCTGAGCCTTATGCGAAGTAAGCTTAAATGAGCTATTCCACTTACTAATCAGTGCTATTACTGTGCAGTATTTTATGTTTTATTATTTTATTGTTTGGGATTTATTTAATATATATTGTTTAGGATTTATTTAAATATAATTTCAGGCTTTTCAGAGCTATATTCACTATAAGCATAATTATCATTGTAAATTCAATTAACTTTTTACGAAAATATCGTGCGTGTTTATATTTTGTTTCGTTTTTCAAAGCCAAAAAAATGTGTCAGGCTTGTCGAGTTTCATATGTCTCTAAAGTGCTTTAAAAAATCTTCAAAATTTACTATTAGCAGGTTTTCACTTTAAAAACCTGCCTATTAAAATGGGTGCGATTAGCAGAGTTGGACCTAGGACCATGATAGTTTTTCGTTTCATGATTTTTATGATGCTTGGCACCAAAAACTCAACTTCATATATCTCTCTATAAATATATATATATATATATATATATATATATATATATATATATATATATATATATATATATATATATATATATATATATATATATATATATATATATATATATATATATGTTCAGAAAGATTTCCGCGGTCGAAAGTATTTGAAAAAACTTGGTTCTCGGGATGAACCGCGTAAAAGATTTGAAAAATCTCGACGTTTCGGCTCATTTTGCGAAGCCATCTTCAGGAGAATTACAAGGGAAAATAATTCAGATACGTGGCCTCAATCTGCCTACTCCACGAATCGAATTAGGAGGAATTGGAAATAATACGATTTTCGTGGTCTCAAACTGCCTACTCCACCAACCGTACTGCTTCCTGTCAACTCTGAAGTCTCAACCTGCCTACTCTTCAGAGTCAACTGACGGGCCGATCGTCGCGTGGCCGTATTTATAGGAAGGGGGGCGGGTACTCTATTGACGTAGTTATTGACGTAGTTATTGACGTAGTTATTGACGTCAATGGGGTAGTCACGCACGGTATCAGTGCGGGATGCACTCCGATTGGTTGTGATACGGCGACCACTGAGAAGCGGCTTCCATGCTGATGGGAGTCTGTGACTGTCATCTCTGGTGTTCAAACAATTTGGACGTTTTTCTATTTCTACAGCTTCACGAAATATTCGGGACTTGAATGATCGGACGGGAGCAATAGTTCTTGTATTGGGGAAATCGATAATGTGGCCTGTTTGGGTGTGATGTTGGGAAAGGGCGTTGGTGATATCTGAATGTCTTACTGAAAGTGAATGTTCCTTGGCACGGACCTGAATTCGTCGGTTCGTTTGTCCTATATAAGAACGAGGACAAAACGAAAATCACGGTGTTTATGAGATTCCCTGTTCCAATTGTCCTCGTTCTTATATAGGACAAACGAACCGACGAATTCAGGTCCGTGCCAAGGAACATTCACTTTCAGTAAGACATTCAGATATCACCAACGCCCTTTCCCAACATCACACCCAAACAGGCCACATTATCGATTTCCCCAATACAAGAACTATTGCTCCCGTCCGATCATTCAAATCCCGAATATTTCGTGAAGCTGTAGAAATAGAAAAACGTCCAAATTGTTTGAACACCAGAGATGACAGTCACAGACTCCCATCAGCATGGAAGCCGCTTCTCAGTGGTCGCCGTGTCACACCCAATCGGAGTGCATCCCGCACTGATACCGTGCGTGAATACCCCATTGACGTCAATACTACGTCAATAACTACGTCAATAACTACGTCAATAGAGTACCCGCCCCCCTTCCCTATAAATACGGCCACGCGACGATCGGCCCGTCAGTTGACTCTGAAGAGTAGGCAGGTTGAGACTTCAGAGTTGACAGGAAGCAGTACGGTTGGTGGAGTAGGCAGTTTGAGACCACGAAATCGTATTATTTCCGATTCCTCCTAATTCGATTCGTGGAGTAGGCAGATTGAGGCCACGTATCTGAATTATTTTCCCTTGTAATTCTCCTGAAGATGGCTTCGCAAAAGGAGCCGAAACGTCGAGATTTTTCAAATCTTTTACGCGGTTCATCCCGAGAACCAAGTTTTTCATATATATATATATATATATATATATATATATATATATATATATATATATATATATATATATATATATATATATATATAATCTTTTGATAATTATTAGCAATAACAGGCTTATTGTATCTCAAAAAACTCGATTTTATTAAAAAGTTGACGTTTCGCCACGACATTCGTGGCTTTATCAAAACTTTTGAAAAAATTGAAATTTCTTTGACATTTATTGATTTGAAAAAATTTGAATAGAATAAGACTATTATTATTGATGATATTATTATTATTGATGATATTCTCAAAAAATTCAACGACTTTAATTGAAAATTACAATTTACTCTAGAAAAAGAAACGAACAATACATTAAATTTTCTTGATATTACTCTCATACACAAAAACAATGAAATTATCACAAAATGGCATAAAAAAGAATTTTTTTCACAAAGAACATTGAACTACAATAGTACACATCATTTGTCACAAAAAAAGAGTTTAATAATCGGATATATAGACAAAGCACTTAAACTTACTTCACCTACACACAGACATGAAACATTACAAGATGTCCATAAATTACTCATGAAAAACGATTACCCAATAAAACTTATACAAAAAATCACTAAAAATAGAATTCATAAACTTTACAACACATTAGAAACATCAGAAAAAGAAAATATTAACAAAAAATATATTCCTCTCTCATATATTCCTGATTTAAGTAATAAAATTTCAAAAATTTTAAATCCACACGATATTAAAGTAGCCCACACCGCACAAAATCAAATAAAACAAATATATTCTAAATTAAAAAGTAAAACACCTCTTCTGCAAAAATCTCATGTTGTTTATAGTATACCCTGTAATAATTGTAATAAATCATATATAGGATAAACTTTTCAAAATTTAGAAGACTAAAAGTGCACAAATATACCAGAACACAAACCACAGCACTAATAAAACATAAAAACAATGAGAATCATACTTTCAACTTTAATAGCACGAAAATTTTAGAAATAGAAAAAAATCAAAAACGCAGAGAAATTTTAGAAATGTTACATATTCAAAAAAATTTAAATAATGTCTTAAATGATAGAACAGATATCAAACATTTGAGTTCAATATACGCAGATTTAATTCTTTAATTTTTCGAAGAAACAACATAAATCAAAACAAACAAACTCTATCCATAACAACTCATCTTCTTAGACAAAATCTAAACATCTAGAATTTTCAATTTTTCTAAAAAGAAAGTATAGTTTAGAACATGTGATCTCCAAAATTACAAGTAATATCTTTTTAAAGACAACAATCAAATATTTTAAACCTATTTTGTACATTACGTGGGTGAAGGTTTCTGTGGTTCCCTTCCCATCTAATATCAACGGACCTGTCTGTTGATATTGGACTAAATAGCACGTAATTAATAACTGAAGACGGCCACAGCCGCAATGAGAAATTTTTGAAAACAAGATAAATAGTACCCTATTCTTTGACTTTTCAAAATCAAAATAATTTGAACCTATTTCGAACATTACGTGGGTAAAGGTTTCTGTGGTTTCCCTTACCATCTAATAATAACAGATTTGAATGTTAATATTGGACTGAATAGCACGTAATGAATAACAAAGAACGGCCACAGCCAAAAAAAAAAAAAAAATTTTTAGTGAGACAGTAGTCTTATTCTATTCAAATTTTTTCAAATCAATAAATGTCAAAGAAATTTCAATTTTTTCAAAAGTTTTGATAAAGCTACGAATGTCGTGGCGAAACGTCAACTTTTTGATAAAATCGAGTTTTTTGAGATACAATAAGCCTGTTATTGCTAATAATTATCAAAAGATTAGAAATAGTTCACAGGCAACAACAATTCGAATGAATAATTATATATATATATATATATATATATATATTTTTTTTTTTTTTTGTAGCAATAGGGTTGATTGTTTGTATCTATCTAGGTAGTTTTGTATGATATCTTGAATGGAATTGGTTTTGGTTCGAATCGATTGGGGGGTTGAAAGTTTGTAAGTAAGTATTTTCAAAAGATATCTTGGATGGGGTTGGTTTAGGTTCAAATCTGTTGGAGGGATAACCCCCTGGGGGAAGAAATAAATCTTGTTTACATGATAAAGGTCGCAATTTTGGAGTAATAGGGTTAAAAGTTTGTAGGTAGGTATTTTCGAAAGACATCTTGGATAAGATTGGTTTTGGTTCGAATTGGTTGGGGGGGTTGACCCCCAGGGGGAAGAAATAAATCTTGTTTACATGATAAAGGGCGTAATTTTGGAGCAATAGGATTGATAGTTTGTGAGTAGGTAGTTTCATATGATATATTGAATGGGATAGTTTTAATGCCGATTGGCAGGGAAATGAATCTTGTTTACATGATAGAAGTCGCAATTTTGGTACCATAGGGTTGAAACTTTGTAGGTAGGTAGTTTCGTACGATATCTTGGATGCTACTTATTTCTATATGAATGGGTTGGAGGGTTGACCTCCCGGAGGAGGAAATAAATCTATTTTACACGATAAAGGACACATTTTTTTTTAATTTGGAAAAAAAATCATAATTTAATGAATATACTTTTTAAACTGGATACGTTATGAAAACCTGCTCTTCTAATGCAGCTGCGATAGAAATTTTTTCATATAAAATTTCACGAAGCAAGATCCTCGGTATGAGCCCCCTCAATATTTTTCATAAGTTTGCGCCACTAATGTATATGCTGTTTCTATTTCGAAGTGGTATTTTTGTTATTGAAAATCTCTATTAAATAGCACCGATAATCAATTAACGTAAAAAAAACGATCCTAAATGGATAGAGGATTGTTATGATTAAAATTCATAACAATTTCATTGAAAAACTTATAAAACTTCAAAATCCGATCCCATAATATTTGAATTATTACTTCGATACCATGATGCACAAACTTACCATTCGGACTTCAAATAATAATCTGGTCCACTGTAAAACCTAAAGCCATATATAACAAGCAAGTACGTTAAGTAAATACACTGAATTGAAAACGAATAACGCCTCCAAAATTTTTCATCTACAAATTCACAGTACGATGCATGCCCATTCTTTCGGACAACACTTATAGGCAAAATTCCCATTAATCTTGTAATGTACAAGAAGCGTCTCAAAACGCCACATAAACACGGATATACGGGTTTGTCTCGTATTTCCGGCGATTTTTTTGTCGTGTCAAAATTTTTACTCTTTGACTTGATGAGTATCATTTTACTTCTTTAATAGATATATTAACGCTCTATTTATGAATAAGAAAATTATGTTATTATTTCATTCATTTTAAAGGGAACATTAGATGACCTATATCAACATAGTTGGCGTAAGTACATATATTACGTTGATTAATTGGATTAATCAATTAGTTGAGTTTTACTTAGATATCTAGCCCTGATACCTTACAAAATAGCCTAAACAAATAAAAAATATAAATAATGATATATTTTAATCTTTGATATAGGCTCAAAGTGTTGGCAAAATCGATATATATATATATACACTTCGCATCAAAATTAACGCACCACTAAAATTTGGGTCAATTTCAAAGTTAATTTTCTCGCGAACTGCTGAATCGATTTAGATAAAAAAATTCTAAATGTAGCTTAAATCTTCAGAAATGACGTTATGAAAAGAGAGAAAAATTAAATTTGAGTTTTAGGCATATACTGGGTGTTTGAAGAAAAACTAGTTTAATGCACAACTTTTGTCATATTCTGTGGGAATTCCCATCAACAGTATTAGGTGTCTCTCTAAATCAAAATATAGGCCCATCTTTTACAAGCATTTTGTTTTTTTATTCACGTTTTTATCTCACATATTAAATGAAATACGGAATTTATTGTCGAAAAAATACTTAAAGACTTCAAATTGCTAGGGAACATGTGAACTGGACTGCTGAAGATTGGGAACGAGTTTTGTTCACTGATGAGACGAGGTTTTGTCTCTACAGCAAAGATCGAAGCTCAAAAATTATTCGACAGCCAAACAAACGTTATTCACAAAATAATATTCGCTAAACTGAGTTATTTAATGGAGGCTCTAAGATGTTGTCCCTATGGCTGGTTAAATTGGAGTGTCTACCTTGAGACCTACAACTCCTATTTACAATATTCACAAAAACTCTTCTCAGCCAATTAATCAATTCATCTATTCATCAAATTTTTTTTTCTTTCACAAAATAGGTACCTACCTACCTACTTAACGAATTTGTTAACAGCTGGTGAGAGCAAATAAAAAGTTATTATATGTTTTTGAAGATTAGCGGGATTCTGCGATCTTTAACGTTAGCAAAATGATCTATAATATCCTCATAAAATTTTTTGTCTTTCGCCAAAAGTTTTACCAATTCCTTTTCAATAGACAACAAACTAATATTTTTCAAACGATCCTGGCCAACACCTCCTAAAGGTTCTTTAGGAGGTGTTGTCCTGGCTCATTGAATTTCGTAAATAAGTTTTAATTCTCTTAAGAGTGGAAAACGAGCGCTCTACGGAAGCCGATGTCACAGGATAGAAACAATTAGACATAAGAGTTTATAAACTTGGGGTAAATCTTGATTCAAATCATTATCAAAAAGGTATTTAATAGTCCTCACATGATTTTCATTTTGCCCCAAAATTTCATTGTCATTATAAACAACACACAGTTCACTTTTTATGGCCACCTTATCAAAAAAAGTGTATTTTTGACATAAATTTTCCAAAAGATTATCTGGAAAATTAGCCGAAAATCCGGTTAACAAATTTTTATTGAGTAAGTTGAAGAAATGCAGTTCTTTCAAATCAGAGAACCTTATTTCTATTTGACCCCTAATAGTATCCAAAATTTCATAAAATATTTGCTTATAGTGAAGCTCCATATCTGCGTAACTGAATTTCTTTCGTTTTGTGCTAAATTGAGTCGTATCGTCAGTAGTTTGAAATGCAGAAAATAGTTTTTTAAAATAAACTTCTGCACGAAATTCTGAAATTTTTTCCAAAAGAAACTTGAGCCGATTTCGTGAGTAAATTACATCTGAAAACTTGTGCTGTAAGATTTGAAAAACTATTTCTATTTGTTCAAAAATTAATTTAAAGATGTTTAAAAACAATATAAATTCCTTATCTTGTAAGTAAGATATTAATCCGCGTGCTGCATTTAAAGTTACTTTAACGGTGAAAAATTCCTCATTTTCAACTAGGTATAGAATTAAATCCTCAAATCCTAAGCGGCCCCAAACAGAGACATTCTCACTAGTAAAAAGTAAACACTGCCAACAAAATAATTTATTTTTTACCTGTGATCCGTTTAGGCAAGGATGTCTCTCATAATTCCTTGTATTAAAACCGCGGTTTTGTTGTCTGTTACGCTGCACCAAATTGTTTAATTCAGGGGTAGGTCGCAATGTTTTTATCAAAACTTTACCCTCATAACTTAGTGCACTAAAGTTATGGGATAACAAATATTCCACTAAGTCACCATTGAAATTTTTGAAATTAACTTCAGTAACCAAACTCATTTTAAAAAAATACGCGAGCAATATAAGTAAACACGCTGCCATTAGTAACTACGATCACACTACGATTCAATTAATGCTTTCCAACGAATTCACTCGATGTCACGCGAAATTCTATAGTTGTGATTGGTCGACATTGTATGAGACTGGGTTCCTATCCGTGTTGCCATTTACATGTGATTTGCTTTTCTATTGCAATGAAGTATTCATTCGGAGTATTTGCTTTTCTGTGGCAGGCATAATGAACGTTGAGAATATACCTTTCTAAGCCTCCGCTGCGTTGCCACAAATCTTGAAATGAATGAAATGCAGTAAATGTAAATACCTTCTATCTTAATTAATAAATTATAATATATAATGTAGGTTGAAAGGAAGGTAGGCGCATAAAATAATATGATTTTGATTAATATGAATATGCTGAATGCTGACTATTCAATATAATATATTAGTGATACACGGAATATCATTGAGGAGGCTTAGCCTCCTTAGCCTCCTTTGACTAGCCGCCCCTGATATATATATATATATATATATATATATATATATATATATGTATACAGTGACGAATCGTGAGTTTGTCTTCAGGGGGGGCGAATAAATAATATTGGAAAATAGATATTTGTGTTTCATTCAAATATTGAAATATCGATACTTCCAACATCCGGATAGATCTGTTTTTGATTTTAGGCTGAATCTTAATTCTATATTATAATATATATTATTCTAATCTAGCTATTAGAATATCTTCAAGGGATTCATTAATTTATGTAAATCAATAATTTTTTAACAAAATGCATTCGTGAAACTTCAAAAATCCTAGTTTCAACTCGCATTTTTGTTGCCAGCAGCACTCATGTTGAAATATTACTTAGCAACGTGTTTTTTCGCTTGTTTTCGGAAAAATTAGATGCTCTTATGATATTACTTACGAATATTTATCTGTTCTGCATGAACCTTACTTGAACAAGACGGAATATTCACATTTCCCAAGAGCTGAAAATTTACTAGACTGTTTTTATGCTTTGGCGAGTTTTCATGTTTTTTAATCTTGTCTACCGAATGTTTGAGATCACGAACATCATATCCACACCACCGCGGAGTCTTGTTGTAAATGTTTTCATCAAATTTCTAAAACCCGGCCGACAAGCCGGCCGATTTTTTACCCTTTCTGTTCCTGAATTATATTCAAAACTGGCGTCAGACGTCTATTATCTTTTAAATCCACTTTTTCCTACAAACTTAATTTGCTAAAAACAACTTTTTTTAACTCACGCAAAAGTTGATACTAAAATTGAACTGCTTGGTTGGATATGCTCATTTTGTACACTTGTATGTATTGTGAATTATTGATGGATTTACATTCTATTTCTTACAAAAATCAACAAATTCTTGTTTCAAAACAATTATACAATATTTATTTATGATTCTGTTCACTAATTTTGTTAATGTTTATAATAAATATATGGTTTTCATGAATGTATGGCTCTTCTGTAGGTACCTACTATTTGAAATGAATTTGTTATTTATTATGCAGTTAACAAAATTATTACTTTCACATATAAATTTGAGATACTATTTGAATTAATACTTTCCTTCATATATAGGTAACAATTAATGGTGTTTTAACAATTAATACTTTATGAAACATGAATTTTATACATCTAAGAACAGTTTTTTTATTCGAATATGTTTAATATTTCTATAAAATTTCATATTTGTGAATTTCATTTCCACAAATGCGTTTTTTTAATAAGGATCTTTATATTCTGGTTCGGTTGGCAGTTGAAAACAATAAGAATCTAGGATAAATTTCTAGAGATTTGGTTTCCTCCCCTTTTTCAAATTTAAATGACAAATAACTTCTTAAATAGTTGATGGAATCCGTCGTTACTACGTGATAATTTAACATGATGAACAAAACTAAATTTGAATTTACTACGTTTATTATCACAAAATATTTTGAAAAATTTAACACTGCGATTGCAATTTCGGTCACTAGACCATCATCGGGCAGATTGAGTTAAGAACTTAATAACTTCTTAAAACGGAAACTCAATTCCTTGCTCCTGATGATGAGATAAAGCAATCTTGAAAGCTCGAGCTAAAGAAAAAAGAGTAGGTACCTAAATCACTTGTTTCACTGCTGCCATCCCAATAACCTGTAGATTACTATATATAAGTATATATATATATATATATATATATATATATATATATATATATATATATATATATATATATATATATATATATATATTTTTTTCATATTTTGTCTGTGAATGTTACATTATAGAGTGTATTTACATTGCATGTTTTATTTTATGTACAAAAAACGATTATTTTCATATTATATACATTTTTATCATATTTACATTGACTAGTACACGCTGTATAAGCCCTACGTACAATAAAGATTATTATTATTATTATTATTATTATTATTATTATTATATATATATATATATATATATATATATATACATATATACATATATATATATATATATATATATATATATATATATATATATATATATATATATATATATATATATATAAATATATATATATATATATATATATATATATATATATATATATATATATATATATATATATATATATATTGAAACAATGTGTAGTTTTATCGGGAAGCGGTCTATGAAAATTGAGTTATTCGTTTTTGAATTATCTATATTTCGTCAATATAATAAAAAAGGCCAACACTAATAAACTCACAATTAATAACGAATCTAATAAAAACTCACAAAATATAAAAAATTCGTTTAACAAATAAGGTTCACAACTTAAAATTAATACAACTTCTTCTCAAATATTCTGTATTGGCTAATTTTTTGGACATGGCCAGGGAGACAATTAAACAGTTTCATGGCCATGTATTGCGGATTTTGTTGATACAGACTGCTACAATTAATAGGGTATGCAAATGGAAAAACTTTCCGGGTATTAATTCGGTTCCTAAACTTCTTAAAATAATGAGGAATCTGATTTAAAAATAATTGGAACCTGTAAATATATAGGCCCACAATGGTTTGAAAACCCATACCGTAGAACGCGGCTAAATTGGAAATGCAAACATCACCCCACCTCTACCAACTTCCAATCGCACTGACCAAGAATCTACATCTAAATTATTCCTTCCTTACATCAAAGGAGTAACAGATAAGATCGCGAGATCTCTCAAAAACACAAACATCAAAACAATATTCACCACCCAACAAAAACTGTCCCATCTGGTCAGATCCGTCAAGGATAAAATTCCTAACGAAAATCACGGTGTTTATGAGATTCCCTGTTCCAATTGTCCTAGTTCTTATATAGGATAAACGAACCGACGAATTCAGGTCCGTGCCAAGGAACATTCACTTTCAGTAAGACACTCAGATATCACCAACGCCCTTTCCCAACATCACACCCAAACAGGCCACATTATCGATTTCCCCAATACAAGAACTATTGCTCCCGTCCGATCTTTCAAATCCCGAATTTTTCGTGAAGCTGTAGAAATAGAAAAACGTCCAAATTGTTTGAACACCAGATATGACAGTCACAGACTCCCATCAGCATGGAAACCACTTCTCAGTGGTCGCCATGTCACACCCAATCAGAGTGCATCCCGCACTGATGAGCGTGAATACCCCATTGACGTCAATACTACGTCAATGGAGTACCCGCTCCCCTCGCCTATAAATACGGCCACACGACGATCGGCCCGTCAGTTGACTCTGAAGAGTAGGCAGGTTGAGACTTCAGAGTTGACAGGAAGCAGTACGGTTGGTGGAGTAGGCAGGTTGTGACCACGCAATCGTATTGTTTCCGATTCCTCCTAATTCGATTCGTGGAGTAGGCAGATTGAGGCCACGTATCTGAATTATTTTCCTTCTAATTCTCCTGAAGATGGCTTCGCAAAAGGAGCCGAAACGTCGAGATTTTTCAAATCTTTTACGCGGTTCATTGCGAGAACCAAGTTTTTCATATATACCGTAGAACGGGGCTAAATTGGAAATGCGGGGATATTTTAGAATTCATAACCTGTAACTTCATCTGGCAATCCTGTTTAGGTACAACACAATTCCGCGTAAATTACACTGTAATAGTATAGTACATAACCTTACTTATTCAGACTTCAGATGATTTCAGTATTCGTAAGCGCGGTAATGGTCTGTTAGACATTGAAAGTGAGGCGGAAAATCAACCAATATTTGAGCCTGTCAAACTTTCAGTGCTAGTGCGTCGTGGATGAGAGTTATAGCAGTTAAGTTTTATATAAAAAATGGTGTTGATGTTAGTATCATTGTGCAGAAAAGTTATAAACATTATGCTACCCCAAAATTTTTTATGGTCGGGGCTATTCTGGATGGCGTTTTTATAATCATTCCAAAATATCCCCTGTCTTCTAAAATCACCCCATTCTTTAAATTATCAATGCTATATACCTTTTATTATTCTTGATTTAAAAATGTATGTTTTCCAATTTAACCCCATATACGAGGTAACTATAATTAATGCGTTATTCTTACCGATTCTAAAATATCCCCGTCCCACGAGGCTATTTTAGACGGGCCTAAAACAATTTTTTTTCAGCATCCTGTAAGAATGGGGACCTATTTATCATAGAATAATATTTGGTCGTATATAAACCTATCCAAAAAACATATCAAAAAAGATTATTTTTAATTACTCTTTCTGCAATATTAAAAATAATGAAAAAAAAGTCTACATTACGATACCCTTAAACTTTTCCCGACAAGACTATCGACGCTCCAGATTCAGCATAGCTCTAAGCACCGATTTATGTATTCGAAATAAAGTATGTACGGATGAGGCACCACCCCAAAATACTATACATATGATAACAAAGACTGAAATTTTGAAAAATAAATGAGACACGGAACATTAACAGAGACTTGAAATATGAGGACTAGTATACTATATATTTTCGGTTTTGCCAAGACTTAGTGTATTACAATGAGGAAAACATTTGATTATTTATATTTTTTATTTGTTTTGTTGAGTTTTATAAGGTTTTAGAAATAGATCCAAGAATTACATAACTAATTGATTCATTCAATTTAGAACGAATACAGTGATAAATATTTAATCATCGTAATATACCTACTCACGCTAACTATGTTGATATAGATCTTCTAATGTTCCCTCCAATATTAAACAAATTGCATAACAACATAATTTTCTTCTTCGTAAATAGAAGTATCATAAAGTTAGTAGTAAAATTATAGTCACCAAGTCAGACTGTAAAAATTCTGCAAATGACAAAAAAATCGCCGGAAAGGCAAAATAAACATGTATATCCATGTTTATGTTGCGTTTTGAGACGCTTCTTGTGCATTACAAGGTTAATGGGAATTTTGCCTATAAGTGTTGTCCGAGAGGATAGGCATGCTTCGTCCTGTGAATTTATAAATGAAAAATTTTGGACGCGTTATTCATTTTCAATTCAGTGTATTTACTCAACGTACTTGCTTGTCATTTATGGCTTCAGGTTTTACAGTGGACCCGATTATTATTTGAAATCCGAATGGTAAGTACACCCCTGTTAATAGTATCGAAAATAATTTTTTTTTTAAATTCAGTTTGCTATTGAAGCATGATTTTTCAAAATATAATTCTATCCGTTAGAATTGCATCTCGACGCGATGCATTTCGTGCGAAAATACGACCTTAGTGATGCAGCTCTGCTGTTCACGCCTTTTTAGATGTATTTTATCCTTAGTACCATAAAAATACTTAATAGCTGAAATTTTGAGGTGGTGTTCGGGGGCATGTCCTGAGTCTAAAACAGAGTTTTCGTATTCGAGGGGGTGGGGAAAGATACAACCCCCGGTCTATATGGGGGTGACTTCGTTTTAATTCTATATCTCCATTGCTGTTGCCCGTACAGTCAAGTCCAACAAATCATATTTGTAGAAAATTGAATTATCTATCCAATGATAATAAAATCGAGGTCATAGGTCAATTAGGTCAATTACAATTGCCGGTCAAAGGTCAAAAGTGAAGGGTAGTTTTTCATTTTTCGCGAATACCGTGAAACCGGTAAGTTTTTTCGCATACTGCTTAGATACCATTTCAAAGTACTTGAAGTGACCTACAAAATGAGCTCTCGAACACACTTCTACGATGAAGAGTTTCCATCACTCCAACGATCAAGTTGACCGCGTGCGCCAATGTTGACCGCGCGAGCCGCGTGTCGTACTCTCATTGCTCGTACATTGCACTCTTATGCATTGCACAGTTTATGCTTTAAACAGATCCTGTAAATTTCATTTCATTATCTCCGAAAACAAAAAAGTTATGGGGGCGAGCCTCCTTCCGTGGACACCCGGTATATAGAAATATATATACGGGTCGCTGATATGTATGGAAACGGTCGATTATTCACTTAAGTAGGATAGCTAGCAAAAAATGTGAAGATACAAAAGTTTTAGGGTTTTTCAAAATTTATCACACTAAATAAAAATTAAGTATACAGGGTCAGTCAAAAAGTACCTACTGAAGAAATAGAATTGCTTTTTTTTAAAAGAACACCCTATATATTATACCATATTTCAATTCTGCTCGAAATTCTGAACAAAATTTACATAGCACATTATTTCCTAAATTCAACCGTTTTCGAGATATCGAATTTCGAAAATAACCTTTTACTACTCTCAAATTTATTGAAGAAAAAGCACGAAATGATGTATATTCATTATGGAAGTCATACAAAGTGGAGTATGTGGATATGATTACAATTTAATTATATTTTTACACAAATTAAAGGAGTATAATTGTTCAGGGTTGATGAAAATGCAGGAAACAAGTTGCAATAAACAACAAATTCTATTTAATAAGGTGCTCAAAGTGTTAACCATTTACCTCCTGACGGTAAATGTAGTCTAAAAAAATAGGCCGCCAAATATCTAAGAGTTGAAAGAAAGAATAAGACTTGAAATTTCTACCATTCCTCCTCACATGATTTTAAATTCACTACAAAACTTTGTTCAGTCTGTTCATTACTGTCAGGAGGGAATGGTAAACACTTTGAGCACCTTATTAAATAGAATTTGTTGTTTATTGCAACTTGTTTCCTGCATTTTTATCAACCCTGAACAATTATGCTTCTTTATTTTGTGTAAAAATATAATTCAATTGTTATCATATCCACATACTCCACTTTGTGTGACTTCCATAATGAATATCCATCATTTCGTGCTTTTTCTTCAAGAAATTTGAGAGTAGTAAAAGGTTATTTTCAAAATTCGATATCTCGAAAACGGTTGAATATAGGAAATAATGTGCTATGTAAATTTTGTTCAGAATTTCGAGCAGAATTGAAATATGGTTTAATATATAGGGTGTTCTATTAAAGAAAAAGCAATTTTATTTCTTCAGTACTTTTTGACTGACCCTGTATACTTAATTTTTATTTAACGTGATAGATTTTAAAAAAACCTTATAACTTTTGTATCTTAACATTTTTCGCTAGCTATCTTACTTTAGTAAATAATCGACCGTTTCCATACATATCAGCGACCCTGTATATATATATATATATTATTATATATATATATATATATATATATATATATATATATATATATATATATATATATATATATATATACAGGGTGATTCATTAAGGGTGGCAACCGGCCGTATCTCGGAAACCGTATGTCCTAGAATTTGGGGAAAAAAATTCTTATATGCAAATCTGCCCTAAAAAAATGATTAAAAATGTTTTTGAGTCCATAGTTTTCCGCTAGGTGGCGCAAACTACCACTTATAAAATATAATTGGATTTTTTACGAAATATTCCCCAATTTAGGCTGGTAAAACATATCAAATTTAGAAACTACTGTCCTAATTCCACAACTCTTGTTAGAGTCATTTTTCTGTATTACCCATTCTGAAATGGTGGGGGAAGTTCGCTTTTTTTGACATAAAAAAGACTGTAACTCCATAATGCATCAACCGATTTTCGAAAACGTAGACTCTACGCAAAGAGTATTGAATGTAGATTTCAGTAACAAATAACAAAAACACTTTTAATTTTCCAATCGGCAACTAGAGGGCGTTATGTAACACCTAGCTCTATTTGTGATTTTTTTTGAGAAATTTCAAATGCAATGCTACAAATCTAACTAGCTAACAAAGAGCCAAATTTGATGACTTATTGACCTGTTAAAACCGCGAACTGATATCTCTTTTCATTCCAAAGATATTGGCATTTTTTGATGATTGTTGGCTCGCCCTGTAAGGTGGAAAAGAAATTATGTTGCTAAAATTGTTTTGAAAATAAAATAACAAGTAGAAACTCATCACTAAAATATTTATTAACATTACATAATGAAACAAAACTAAGGGAGCTACTCATAACAGAAATTGACAAAACGCTCCCACTATCTCATTATTTTAAATAGGTACTCAAAATTCTTGCCATTATTTGCTTTGAACTATTTCGGATAAAAATTATCGGGTAAAAATTCAATCCGAAATCTCTCAAACGGTCTCTTATAGTTTTATGTTCATGGAGGAGCTGCAATATTACGAATGATGTTAAACTGTTGAGAGATAGATGTTTCAAAAGTCAGCAAGTTACCTATGGAAATGACACCAAAGTTTAATGATGGTTTACTTTTAAGTTTTTATTGCTGTCAAATTTATTCTGACTGTTTGCAAACTAACTCTTTTATAATGCCTTTTTATTCAAATGGAGAGGCATATGATATGCTCAGTATATATTTTGAAAGTCTACAAAATGAAGTAATTGCTGAACGGGAGTAGGTATGCGATACGATATCCTGAAAGACGGCGTCATTCTCGGAAATTATTCAAAAGATTGGCACAAAGATTGCGAGAAACCGGCAATGTTCAACCTGTCGCATAAAGAAATGGGATACGTAGAAGTCACAATGAAGAAAATGTTACTAACGTATTGGTGTTAGTTAAGTCTGAACCCAATTTGAGTATTCGAAAAATTGCAAGAGATCTAGGATTGAATTATTCTTTGGTGCAAAGAATATTAAAGGATTATAAAATGCACCCTTATCATATTATTTCACAACAGCATGAAATTAGCCCAGACAAACATTGTAGATCAGATAATTATCCATAAAAAATTTCAAAATATTTTTTCTTCTAAGAGTCGCCGTTTTTGAGATATAACGATTCAAAAAGTTGAAAGAGTTGTAATCGTCATAATATGCACGTTTCAACGCCACCTTTGAGCAAGTGTTTTTTTGCATTTCTTTCAACTTCCTGAATCGTTAATCTCAAAAACGGTGGCTCTGAGGAAAAAAATTATGAAATCGTTCTTTATAGATAATTAGGTGATCTACAATTTTTGTCTGAACTAATTTCATGATAAAACTTACTGCTTTGCTGAAAATCGCAAAAAAACCGTGTTTATGATATTCGAACCCCGGTAAATTTTTTTGCACGTATCAGATCGATGAAGACTTTTCAGATTTCATTTATAATGGTGTTTTGAACAATCCTACTAATTTTCAGATGGGTGCGAATTTTTATAACTTCACTACTATTTTTTGGTCTAATTTGACCGGACTAGTTTTGTTTCATTATGTAATGTTGATAAATATTTTCATGATGCGTTTTTACTTGTCATTTTCTTTCAAAACAATTTTAGCAACATAATTTCTGTTCCACCTTACAGGGCGAGCCAACAATCACCAACACTCATCAAAAAATGCCAATATCTTTGAAATAAAAAGAGATATCAGTTCGCGGTTTTGACAGGTCAATAAGTCATCAAATTTGGCTTTTTGTTAGCTAGTTAGATTTATAGCATTGCATTTGAAATTTCTCAAAAAAAATCATAAATAGATCTAGGTGTTACATAACGCCCTCTAGTTGCCGATTGGAAAATTAAAAGTATTTTTGTTATTTGTTACTGAAATCTACATTCAATACTCTTTTGCATAGAGTCTACGTTTTCGAAAATCGGTTCATGCATTATGGAGTTACAATCTTTTTTATGTCAAAGAAAGAGAACTTCCCCCACCATTTCAGAATAGGTAATACAGAAAACTGACTCTTACAAGAGTTGTGGAATTATTTTTTACCAGCATAAATTGGGGAATATTTCGTAAAAAATCCAATTATATTTTATAAGTGGTAGCTTGCGCCACCTAGCGGAAAACTATGGACTCAAAAACATTTTTAATCATTTTTTTAGGGCAGATTTGCATATAAGAATTTTTTTCCCCAAATTCTAGGACATACGGTTTCCGAGATACGACCGGTCGCCACCCTTAATGAATCACCCTGTATATATATATATATATATATATATATATATATATATATATAAATATATATAAAAATATATATATATATATATATATATATATATATATATATATATATATATATATATATATATATATATATATATATATATATATATATATATATATATATATTCAGGGCCGGCCTAAGGGGTGTGCGAAGTGTGCAGCCGCACACTCAAGCCTTTTGGAGGGGCATTAAATAGACACATTTTTGTAAAAAAAAAAATTATAAATTTAGAAAATTTTTAGAAACTGATTTGAATATTGGGCAGAAATATTTAAACTATATACTCGCCGGCATATAATTGGAAGCTTAGACACTAAACCGCTGTACACTCCCCTCTACACCCCTCGCCCTGCGTCGTTGCCAGTTTGTGGATTGAAAAATTAATTCACACAGCTAAAAATTCCAAGCTTCCAATGATTTGCCGCCGACTATAGAAGGAATTTTGTCTTAAAACTATTACAGTTAAAATTCAAAGTAAAACCGAAGATCTACCCAACTACCCCAATGAGTTCTGAAATACAGTAAGTCTGATGCCCTTGACCAAGGTCAATAGAACAGTCGTCACGTGGCGGGACGGGGAAAATGTTGTGACTCATCTTCCTGCCTCCCTCCCCCTCAACCGGCTTTGCATTTCTAGCCAATTGGCGTCAGAAATTAAGATCGCAGCGCCGGAACGGCTAATATCGGTACTAGAACATGGGCCATGGTTCATTTTATTTTAAGTTTTCGAACGTTTAGCTTCGTAATTTGTGTTTTTTTGAACTTTGTATTTTCCAATAGTTTTTATCATTGAACATGAAAATCAATAATAAAATAAAGGAGAGGACGAATAAATTAATTGGTTAGAGGAACTATGTATACATCATGAAAAGG